>BGNK01001678.1:807-22020 GCA_003297005.1 Symbiodinium sp. clade A Y106 | reverse complement strand
TCCCTCCCTCCCTCCCGCGCTCTCTCTCTCTCTCTCTCTCTCTCTCTCTTTCTCTTTCTCTTTCTCCAAAAACCCTTGAACACGAAAGCCCCGAAATCCATAAACCCGATAGAACACTTCTGAAACCCTAAAGCCCAACTCTTTTTCTACGCAGCTTTAAGCGAAGGCCAGGCTACCCGCCGATGCCCGGGGCCTCAGACGGAGGGGATATAAATCCAGCACTACTTATGGTACAAGGAATATACCATAATTTCCATAGTTTAGGGTCATGAAGGCAATGCAGGATTTATATCATCAACAGTACTAAATAAGTGACCCAAAACAGTGTCCTTTCAGAGTTACGATGAGAGTTGCCAGAAGGGCTCTGCAAGGGTTCTATAAGGATTATTGTAAGGTTTGGGTTACTATCAGGCTTGCTATACGGGTTAGTTTGAGGGTTTCCATAAGGGTTTGCTACGGGTTACTGTGGGGGTTCTGGACGTTTTCAGGGCATACTTGTAGCAGAGCTAAACTGAGCTAAATTACACACGCAAGAACATGTGTACGTGTAAGAAAATCTGTCCGCAGTAGAATTAAATATGGGGACAGGTAAATAACGTTAGCCAATAAAACAATACCAGGCAGCTGAAGCAGCAAACGAACAAACGTAAAACCATGTTTGTCTGTGTGTGTGCATGCATAGATGCATACATACATGCATACGTACTTACTTTCATGCACAGGTACATGCATACATGCACTCCGCAGTCAGTCACCTCTTGCCTCGTAGAAGTATCAAGCCAAGCTGGATTCAAGCCCGCAGGGTTTCAGGTTGTTTTAGGGTTATGGGGGTCCAGGGGTTCAGTGCCCCTCCGTCAGGCATGGCCATCCGCCTCATCCAGGCCTCTTGTGACGTTCTCTGTGACTGCTGATCGGACGCAAGCGAAAACCACGGAAAGTCCATATGAATCCCTCATCGTAGCCTTGATGGTGCCGCTTCTATTCTATTCTATAAGACTTATCAAGTCTGACTTTAAGGATTGTAAAGTGGGGTACTATAAGTACTACAACTGGGTAGTATAAGCCGGTCAACTCCCATATGGGTTAGCCAGGAATCGGAAGGCACTATCTCCTGTGCTTCTAGTCAGCTCGCCCGTAGGTCAGTGTACTTATGCACGGTATGCTGACATCTGGTTCCTGTGTTCTTGCGGCCCATGTGATTTGGTGAGCAGGTGCTTACGGCATGCCTCGGCCAGGCCCGCTGAGGGTTTAGGGTTTAGGTCTTGAGAGGATGGTTGAGGGTGGAGTTAGAGTATTTACTAGTTTGCCGTCCAGAAAAGAGTGTGGCTGAGAATGCAACAGTACCAGTAGTATGAGTGTTCGTGCGCGACACGATGCTCGTAACACATGAGCACGCGAAGAGATAATATGCGTACTTGTATATGTATACAGTACCATTTCCGGAACAGTGAGAATAGCAACAGCAATGATGGTAAACCTAGCAAGCATGTAATATCGATGCTGCTGCAACTGCAACTACCGCTAACCACTGCAAAGACACCGACGACGACACCAACAACTACTACTACAGCTCCTCCTGCTCCTGCTGCTACTGAGTAACTACAACAAAACAACAACAACTACTACTGCTATTACTGCTGCTAGTAGTAGTAGTAGTAGTAGTAGTAGTAGTAGTAGTAGTACTACTACAACTACTACTACTACTACTACTCCTGCTACTGCTACTGCTTCTGCTGCTACTACTGCTACCACTACTACCACGACCACTGCCACTACCACTGCCACTACCACTACCACTACCACTACTATGACTCCTACTACGACACTCTGCTCTCCTGGTACTGCTGCTGCTACTGCTACTGCTGCGCATAACGGTTTCAAGTCTCCATCCTGCAATTCACAGTCAAGTACACCTGGTCCTGGGGGAACTTTAAACTTATTGGCTGTCCTGGTCGGTGTATTTCGATCACATGCGCATATACATCCTCATACACAGGCGCAGACACATACATGTATGATACGCATACGCATGCCCACATGTACACGAATACGCATGCACGGGCCCACATGCGAATGCATATTCCCCTACTACAAACACGCACACACACACCTACATACATACATACATACATACATACATACACACCTGCAGAGGTACATACCCACATACGTACATAGGCACATACGTACATACATGCATATGTGCATGCATACATACATGCATACCTACATGCATAGGTGCGTACATATGTAATTACATATTCATATGTACGTATGTGCATGCAGGCAGACCTAGGCATAACCGTACATGCATGCATACATCATGCACTCATGCACACATGCATGCATACATATACATCTGCATAGACATACCTGGTGCGTAGGTAGCAGCTTCATGTATTTCTGGACGGTCAGCTGCAGTGGAGGTCACCCCATGGCTCGTCCTGAGGCACGGGGCCTGAGAAATTGTTGTAGGAATCCCTGTGCGCCGAATGCATTTTCAAGCATATACCTAAACCCCTAAACCCTAAGCCATAAGTTTCGGCTTTCTGGAGCGGATGTTGAACACGTTCACAGTTGTCCCTGGCAGCTTTCCAGTTTTCCGAAGGTTGCAGTTACCTTTCCATGGCTACATAAATTCCGGCTGCCTCAGAGATGGACAGCAACCCATGCAGGTCCTACATGTTCCCATCTTGTGTCTCTGCCCATTTCTGCAGGACCAGCCCCCAAACCTTCAGCGAAGCCACGTGCAGCCACTCGCACGCTGTGAATTGTCCCACCGACTAACTCGGTTTCAGGTTATGCATCCGCCTCCAGGGCATCTGGCTGCTGCAGGCACGAACGAAACTGCTGGATCTTTGGCAGGAGTGCCAGCCTTTGCAAAATAATGAGAGGCAGTAGAGCTAAGACATCGGCTTTGATGCTTGCCTCTGTGGTTCTCTGTACCTTGGCAGGCTCTGGTTGTGTGTTGGAGGGTCAGGGCTTACGAAAATTGTGCACGCATGGGCATTTGTGAGTTCGGGACATGTGTTCCGTACGGGTATATCACTAGGCTTGATGATTAGAAACTTTAGGACGAATGCGAGATAAATCTTTTGCCGCTGTTCTTTCTCTTTGCTTGTCATTCCGGCTAGTCTCGTGTCAAAATCCGAGCCGTGAGCGAAGTATTTCAGTACTCCTGGCCCCTTTCAATCCAACCGCTGACCCGCGACACCTCCGTGCCAGGCGCCCACCAACCTCCGCCAAGGTGGGCCCTGCAGGTTTCTGACTTTCGGATTTGAGAAGTTCGAGTTTTTAGATTTTGTAGCCTTCCTGGGTCTTCTCCAAACCACTTTCGAGTTCTTAAGGAAGACTAATATAGAAGCGAAAACATAGAGAAAGAGGGCTGGGGGCGTAGTATGAAGGATATAGTGATGCTAAGGGGATACTATGACTAAGGATTGCGACCCCCATATTCATCTTCAACACTCAAGCCACCAGGAATGTCACAGTAACCCTCTGCGTGTATCGCCCTGGTCATGACATTCATGCGAAACCAATGGGAGTGAAACGGTTCATGATAAAGAGAAGACTCTAAACCCCCAGCCCTATACCGTCAGCCCTAAACCCTAAACCCGGAACCCCAGTTTAGTTGTCAGGCCGGAGGATGGCAGGGATCAAGAGCGAGAAGGCCCACATGATTTGACAGAGGGCCGACGTTGTGGTTGAAAGAGGGGTATATAATATAATATAATATAAGTAAATGGCTTTGACAGATTTTTGCACAATGGGCTACATGCAAGGACGCTTGCAAAGAGATGGCAGCTTCGCTTGGGCGCTGCAGTATTCCCTAATGCCCGCATTGGTCGATAGCGGCACGATGGAGATATGTATGTCAAGATGTTTGCGGACTGATGCCCGTTTGTCAGTTTTGGTTCCGTGCCTTGCGACCCAACTTGAGCCTTCGGCCAATCTTCACATAAGCAAGACCGGCATACCCCGAATCCATGAGGTAGTACCGAAAAGGCCTTTACAATCAAGCGCCGAACCCATAGCCCCTAACCCCAAAACAATACCCATAAGCCCTCAGCTCCCGTGCTTTCCCTACCCATCCCAGAACTTCAGCAAGGCTCCAGAGGCAGGAGACGGCGAGATCGAGATCGAGATCGCGACCGTCGGCGAGACAAGGCTTTTTGAGGGTTTAGGGTTGAGGGTTCAGGGATTTAGGGTTTGGGTTTTAGGGTTTTTAACTTAGGGACCTGATTTGCGGCAGTTTTCATGTTAGAGCAAAGGTGCCAGCAAGTCTGATCCAGCCAGTGTTTCTGAAGCTAACCACAGCCATCCTTGCACTCCGCAAGCCTATAGGACAGTATAGCTGTAAATGAACCTTGGCACCAGAAGTGATCCCGCTTGTAATCGTGAGGCTTCATTTATGCGAAGTACTTGACTTGTTGTGTTCATTGCCCTTACTACCACTATCCACTATGTGTAGGGAAACATGGTTGGTTTACTTCCAGAGTCCAGCAAGTGAAGCAGTGTGCGAGCATGAGCAGACCCCTCAATACAAAATTCCCTTTTCTCCCGAAGCCCACCAGCACAACTCTCAGCTACAGATCCTACTACTCCCCAACCGAAACCCTGAACCCCAAGCCCCAAACCCAAAGCCCTGCAACCCCAGACTCCAAACCCCGAAGAACCAATCCGGACCCTAGGCTCTTTAGGCTCCACTCTGTGCTTTGCGGTGACATTTGGTCGCTTATATATTGAACTGCGAAAGGCAGCAGAGAGCAAGAAAGCCCCCCTTGAGGGGGGTTTGGGGGGTGAACCCTAAACCCTAAACCCTAAACCGAAGCCCTAAGTCTTCAGGACGAGGCAAAAGCCCCAGAGCCGGCCTACGAGTCGGCTTTTGCTGCGGCAGCGCCGCCGCAGCCGCTGGGCAGGGACGGACTTCGAAGTAGACAGGGGCTTTTTGATGGGTTCCAGAAGGGTTCTGAAGAAAAGTTCTAGAAAGGCAGGGTACGGTAGGGGTTTTATAAGGGTCTAGGGTTCAGGGGTTTCGGGTCTTGGGGTTTAGGGTTGAGACTATAGGGTTTTAGCGTTTGGGGTCTAGGGTTTAGTCTTGTTAAGGGCTTAGATCTGGGTGCAGAGCTTTGGGCTTAGGGTTGAGAGCCTTGGGGTCAGCATCTCGGGTCCGAGGAGGATAGTGTATACATACAGGAAGCTGTAGATGTTTTTACTGGGATAGTAGTCGCGTGGAGTCGACATGAATGCAAGATCTTACGATATCCGGGGAGAACCCGACAAATGCATCAATCATCCGGTTTAAGGTTTAGGGTCTGTCACCAATGCTAGTTTGGAGGTTCCTTACTAGAAGTATCGTATAATATACCCCAAAACTATTCCAATTCTTGAGGGCCCTATATCATAGAATACGATATAAGATCATAAAATAATGTATTATATTATATTCTATTCTATCATATTACATTATGTTTTATTGGGATTTGGCGCACCGGGAAGCCTCAGCCCTGACGCCGAAAGCCCGAGCCTTCAGACCTACAGGCTTCATGGGACACTGCCCCCAGCCGACATCGTAAAAACCCAGAGACCCCCAGCCCTAAACCTGAAAACCGTGTGGATCCCGAATATGCAAGGAATCCTTATAGAACCCTTATCAGCCCTCACCAAACTCCTGATCGCATCCGTATAGAGCCCGCATAAAGCCACTAAAGCCGCAAGCCAGGGCCGGTAAAAATTGGGTAAATCCACTTAGGGTACGTATTATTACAACTCTACGTAGAACCTACTTACTAAGTCTCCCGGGCCTCTAAGCAGAGGTATGGCCACGCCTTTGGGGCCCCGGCACCGGCACCAGCGCCAGCCCCTCCAACTGCTGCGAGCTGCGATCTCGGGGCCTGCAATGTAGGAGCAGTAGGAGCCTTAATAATCAGAATAGGGTTTGAGGGGTTCCTTATTATAGTTAAAGTACGTATTATTTACTCCAAAACCCCCTTAGCAAAGGGTTTAGTAAAGGGTTTAGGGCTTCGGGTTTAAGGTTTGGGGTTTAGGGTTTGGGCCTTTGGTCTGAGGGGGTGAAGGTTCCAGGGTTCAGGTGAGGGTTCAGGGGGTTTCCAAGGTTTAGGGCTTGAAGGTCTGGGGCTCGGCGGGTCACTTAAAAGACTTGCGATTCATGGTTTCGGGCGTGGCCGGCTACGTGGTAGAGCCAGTGCTACTGCTACTGCTAGTGGTCGTAGTGCTGTGGTAGTGGTAGTAGTTTCAGTTGTGGTACAGTAGTGGTAGTGGTAGCGGTGGTGTGGTGGAGGGGTGGTTGTTTGTGGTCGTGGTGGTGTGGAGGTGGTAGTAGCCGCAGCCGCAGCAGCAGCAGCCGCATTGGCAGCAGCTCATGGACCAATATGCCAGAGTTTCCGGAGCTCTCGAATGAGAAAGAGAACATCACCTCATGTTCTGATAATAATACATGAATACTGATAATAATGACACTACTACTACTACTACAACTACTACTACTTGAACTACTACTACTACTACTACTACGACTACTCATAACAAAAAAATAATAATCATAATAACAGTAATAGCAATAACAATAACAATAATAGTAGTAATCATGACGACTGCATGACACTCCCCGAACCCTGCGCCCGAAACCGAAGACCAAGGCCAGGGCCCTTACGTTACGCGCCGTAGCATGGAGGATGGCACCAGCCCCAGGGACGAGGAAGCTTCTTTGCTCGTAGGCCATTCCTATCATGATCTTCTTCTTATTCCTCTTCTTCCTCTTCTCCCTCTTCCTCCTCTTCTTGTTCGTTCGCTCTGCTCGCTTCTGGGGGCTGTTGGGGCGGTGGGTGTTTCAAGTTTCTACGTCTGAAGACGGCGCCAGATCACCTGCGAGTCTTTGGAGTAGGTGAGGTGCACCGATAGCTTCCCGCAGCGAGAGCGATCTTCTCTCGAAGTGTTTTTGCTGCGAGAGCCGCTTTTAGAGTTGTCATACCATGCTTTAATTTTATCGCGCTGAGATGTTACAGAAGGGTGCCAAGTCTGTTTGGGAGGTGTGGACGGTCTTCTGCACCAGATCCGTCAAGTCACGGCGCCTTACGTGGGCAACCGCTCGTTTGACGCAAGATGGAGTGGTTTCGATCTTGGGAGACACGGTGTGTGGGTTTTATTGAACGAGGGGATCATCACCTTCGTGATCTGCAAGTCGTTATACGAGTCTCTCAGCGCCGTGTGCAGGCACATCCCGGGAGTTATCTTAAGTTTCGTGGAAGCAATGGCAATGGCAGGCTAGCTCCAGTGGAGGGCATACTTGCCTAGAAATGCTGGATGCCGATGCCTCAGATCATGCATGCCTTGGCATCTTGCAAAAAACGCTTTAAACATCTGCTCATGAAGTTGCAGATATATACATATACAGATACATATATAAGATACATATATATATATATACAATACTAACAGAGAATAAAATAGATTAGAATTAATGGGATGGAACGGAATGAACTAGAATCTACAAAATGCATGTGCCATTCATCTTTTATACACATACACACGTACGCACACACTAGTTGCATAACAAACATACTACTGTGAGGCACCTTCCAGTGTGCCACAAACGGACCCTCTCTCGAAGCATACGGCTTCGCAAGGAAGGCAACATGCCAGAAGGCTTTGGCAGGCTGCATGTCCGAACAGCCTCAGTTGTAGACCCTGCCGATATAGACTCCCTGGTTGAGTCAGACTTGCAAAGCCGTGACTCCCACCGAGCAGCCTGATCGTGCAATTTTCTCTTGGTGATGAGGCTTACTCAGTCTTTCCCACCCCAAACCGAAAGGAATAATCCCTGAACGCCACGTGGCCACCTTCAACCGAGTGCTCGAGAACAGGTCTGCGGCGTCGGTTTGCAGGATGCCGGAGCATTGGGCTCAGCCAACAGCTGCTGGTGTCGGCGGTTTCGGTGAGTGCACATAAACTTTTTAAAGCTTTAAGGGTTTGTTTTGATGCTTTAAGGTTTACCGCTTAAACAGCACACCCTGAAGCACAGACCGTACTCCCCTGAAGCCTGAAACCCTGAACCCTCCTCAAATCCTAAAGCCTAAGCCCCGAGCCCCAAGAGCCAAGGCGCAGAAGCTCTTCCAAGAGATGACGCAGCTGAGAGTTGCAGTGAGAAGACTCATGGTGTCTCGACCTTATAGAACCAAATGGGTAGTTCTTTAAGTTCGTATAGAAATGATCCCAAAAGGGACCGTAATTTAGAGAACTACCCGCACAAAGCCCATTCAACGCCTTCCAAAATTTTAAATGTCCTGTGACTGCTAGTATTGCGGACTGACCAGTATTGCACTTAGCGTCGTCGTCGATGGTGCATTGGTGGTGACTGTCGGCACTGGTTTTGATGGGTTTTTCTTCTCCAAAGTATGACAGGATGTGGGACGTGTTGTAAACGGGGTCCTGTGTAACAGTCCTCAGCCGGTCAAACTCCATGAAGAAGGTAACAAGTCCCTTCGGGGTTAGTGACGGCTAGGGTCTACGGGGTTGGTGACGGCTAGTGCGAGCCTCCGTAACTGGGGTTCGAATCAACTGAACTGGCTATCTAGCAGCTAGTTCTGGAGGTGTTGCCTTTAACCCTAAACCCTTAAACCTTGCAACCCTCAAGCCCTAAAGCCCTGAAAGGCGGCAAGGTAAGCATACTAGCGGTCAGTTCAGCTTTTTTTGATCGACGGCCACATTGCGGCCACGCCGGGAATGTGTTGGGTTTAGGGTTTAGGGACTAGGATGGCTTCAAGACCGTTCTTGTTTTGATGGGCTCGTGTTCTTCTCTGTGACGCCCCCTCAACCCTGAACCCCTCACTTTTACCTCTAGACCCTCCGACATCTTTCTAACTAGCACTGAACTCTCAGCCTAATCCGAAGGTCGCAGGGAATGGCCTTGGCGACCAGGCTCGTGTTGCGTATCTATGATGTATCATAGGGTTTAGGCTTCAGGCTCTCTGTCATATTCCTAGCAAAAAATATGACAGCAATGCTCTCTTGTTGTTGCCCCCTTCCTTCGAATCTAAACAGCAGGATCCCACGGACACCCCCCAAAAGAAAATGTCCTGTGAACCCTCGGACTGCCTCCTGTACCAGTAGGACATAAGTGACCTTTGCAGGGGCCGCTGCATATCGGAATCCTTAGTGTGAGGACCCCGAAATGGGGTATCGCTGAGGATCCTATCATCAACAGAAGAGGGGTTATTATCAGAATGACCCTTAAAAGGAGCCGACCCCCCTCCCTTACTTGACCTGCGACCTCCTGCTTTCCTGCAGACGATGACTGCGCTGTCTGCATACCTCTGGCACAGTACGGGCCTCGTTGAGCACTGCAGGGCCGTTGGGTCTACCATTAGGGGCTTGAATGATTACCTATGCTGTTTTGGGGGTTCCTGAAAAAAACATTAGGGGTTTAGGGTTTAGGGTCAAACTCGAAGTCCCAAACCCCATGGTACTGCAAACCTGAAACCGTCCAAACTCTCAACGCTGCACAAGCTCCAGGCCCTCAGCCCTGAAACTCTAAAACACCCAGACAAGGAAGTTAATCGCGATACCCTTCATAGTCCAGGCCCGGAAAAGCCCAATATCTCCAAACCCCAAACCGCACCATACAAAAGCTCCACACTCCCCTGCAAAGAAACCCCAAACCCTAACCCCAAGTCCTTCTCCACCAAAAAAAGCCCTGAAACTCCCGAGGCCCACCCTGATAGATCCCGTTATAGTAGCCCTTTTTTGACCCCTTTGAAAGGAATCTTATTCTAATGATTCATAGACCCCTTTAAAAGGGACCTTATTCTAATGATTCTAATGGAAACCCTAAACCCTAAACCCTAAACCCTAAACCCTAAACCTTATTCTAATGATTCTAATGGCCCCTTTTTTTTAAACCTCCCGAGGCCCCGAGGCGCTTTGGGAGCTTGGCTTGGCTGACAACATGATCAGCGACAAGGGGGCGGAGGAGCTTCTCAGGCGGGTCGGGTCCCCTTGAAGAACCGCCCATGGTATGGTGGTTTTACGTAGGATTTGAGGTTTAAGGTTGAGAGTTGAGAGTTTAAGGTTCAGGTTTAGGGTTTAAGGATGTAGGGTTTAGGGTTTGAGTCTTAGGGTTGATGTTGAGGGTTCCTTTGAGCGCTCCTTTAAAGGCTCTCTAGGGATTCTACAAGGGTTCCATACGGGGTCGAGGTTAAAGGTCTTAAGGTTTCAGCTCATAAGGATTACAAAAGTATTGTAGCCGGAGTGTTTAAGGGTGATCATGCGGTCTTCGGGTTCGGTTTTCTGGGTTTAGGGTTCAGTCAGAAGGGATCCCAAAGGGTTCTGTGGAGGTTTCGACCAAGTCCCCTGATGCTAGGGGTTGGGGCCTGAAGGGGAAGGCTAGAGACAAGAATTCAGGGACCTTGGTTGGATCTTCAAGTTTCGCGGATTTTGTTCAGTTATGGAGTCAGTTGAACTTGCGGCTTCAGAAATAACAATTTGAATATTCAAACCTTCTGCAACGAGGTTTGCAGTGCAGGGGTCTGGGAATTTCTAAGTTTTGGGGCTTGCAGGTTTTGTGTCTAATGCTGAAGCGAGGCTGGGTTCCGAGGCAATGACTGCTTTCTGGACTTCGAGACTTGACTTGGCAGCCTTGTTCTCGTTTCTCTTGAGGGAGTTTAGGGTTTAGGGTTTCGGGTTTAGGGTTTAGGTCGGAGTGTTCTCTTTCGTTCCAGGTGTCTCTACAACCACCCCAGCCATCCGCCGCCACCTCGAAGAGTTTCGCTTGCAGCTGCAGGGCGCTTTCTATACCGCGGCACGGTCTTGTAGGTTTGACACACCAGACCATCCTATAGGGTGCATAGTCACATAGTCCTGCGGGTGTGTGTCAGAAGCCATCTCAAATCCCTCAAGTTATCAAGCTTTTTCAGGGTTCTACTGGCTCTTGGCCTTCCTCCAAGCCGCACAGTATCGGGAGCATATGCAGTAGCGCCTTTGCTTCATCTTCTTCGTCTTTTAACCCCGAAGCAAACTCGAAACCCCTGAAGTCCCTAACCACCAAAATCCGTAAAGCGCCAAATCGACATTGACTAATACCGGGGCTGCTAGCTTTGATGCTTGGCAATACTAACCCCCCCGTTTCCGCCAATACTTTCCCTTAGGTTCCATGGCATTTTGAGACCTAGCCTTATTGTAATCATGAGGCCCCTCTACTACATGTTGTCAAACCCGAAAGGATGCCACCAAACACCTCTGAAAAGCAACCCCAATCCTCAAAACCAAGACCCTCAACCCCCTGAATCCCTAGACCCCTAAACCCTTAAGCCCCAAACCCCTAAGCCCTTAACCCCAAACTCAAACCCCAAACCAGACCCCAAACCCCAAGCCCTAAGCCCGACTCTGATGGAGACTTTGGGCAGACACCAAAAATGCCCTCAAAAAGAAGCCCCGCTTGAACTAGGTAAAACCCAAGAGAATATTAAAAATAGTATTTTTATTATGGTTCTAAGGTATAAGAAGCCCCACTTGAAGTATTTGGGATATCTGCCGAGGCCTCGGCTTCCCGACACCGCGGGGCCGGGAAGCGGAAGCGCCTTTGCGCTTCGCCGCGGTCCCGTTTTCGGGCTCTGCGCGCCTTCAGAAAATGACACAAATCTGATATAGTATTATAACTTACAGGGTGAGCCCCCTGTTTGTAAGCATCTTATAAGAAGTTGTGCTTCTTGTATGACACTTATAAAAAGATAACATAGAGTTATCTTGGACTTAGCGGAGTCGCTTATACAGGAGTTGNTACAGGGTGAGCCCCCTGTTTGTAAGCATCTTATAAGAAGTTGTGCTTCTTGTATGACACTTATAAAAAGATAACATAGAGTTATCTTGGACTTAGCGGAGTCGCTTATACAGGAGTTGCAAAAGAGTTATATAATTTCTTATAACTTTTTATATCTTTTTATAACTTTTTGTATCTTTTTTGGGTTGCATATTTTGTATTATTTTATTAGTCCACTCAATCTGAATATTTTTCGGAGAATGCATGCAATGCACATTTGAAGCATGGATTTCGATGGAAAGCCTGCTGCTTGCGGTCTTTTTGTCATGGCAAGCAGACGATGCGGTCAGCTTCTTGGCACTGCCATGTAGGAAGTCTTGGATGCTGCATGTCAGCAAAACGTAGCATGCGAGTATGTTCTGTCCGGCGAAAGACATATTCCTCTACGAAACCGCAGGCACCACCGCTGGCGCCGAAGCTTCGGGAGCTAACGATTCCGTCACCAACTGGTGCTGCTGCTCAGCCGTCCCCTCAAACGAGGCCNCGGCGAAAGACATATTCCTCTACGAAACCGCAGGCACCACCGCTGGCGCCGAAGCTTCGGGAGCTAACGATTCCGTCACCAACTGGTGCTGCTGCTCAGCCGTCCCCTCAAACGAGGCCTAGGTAGCAGGAACCTCGGGGTCGGCAACCTCCTGCAGGGTTTCCTCGCAGGGGTCGGGCTTCACTGTCTCCCTCGCAGCTGCCATGCTTTCCGGGGCAAAAGAAAGGCAGCAGGGCCGACTCAGGAGGCTGCTTGAGCACTAGCTGCAGGGAGGCTTTCAAGCATTGTCTTCCAGCAGCTGAAACTGCGATTTCCAAGCAAACGGAAACGCAAAAAACCTTAGGATTTCAGGTCCCTCCAGAAAAAGTCCAAACACATTTCCCGACCCCAGCCGGGAACCACAAAGACATGTGTATTGTTGAGTCGCGGCTCTTAAATACATAAGTGTTTTTGGGTCCACACCCCAACTCCCAAACACAAAAAAGACAAAAAAAGAAAAAAATACATTGGCATTTTCAGGTTTTGGCTTGTTTTTTCAACCGCTCAAAAGCTCTGAAAGCAGAGCTCCGGCAGCTTGTTTTCTCCATGGCTTGGGATTCAGGCTTCGAGGGTTCNCTCCCAGTGAGCCCAAGCAGCCACGGCGGCCACGGCTTACACAAATGCATGCAAAAACCGGCATTTGGTGCCATGCATGAAAACACTAGCTATTTTCCTATATCTTTGTTTATCTTTTTCTAACTCTTTCTATCTTTTTTTATCTCTTCTTATAAGTTCTTATAAAAAGATATGGAAATTTAACAAAACTTAACCCAAAAACTTATATCTTGCTACAAAACTTATATCTTTTGGGGACATATAAGTTTTTAGAACCCTGTTGCAATCCAGCTAAACTCACTTATAAACCCGTTATAAGCCGCTCACAAAAGGAGGGGCTCACCCTGTACCGACACTGATGGTGAAGCACTGAATATGTTAAGCGCTTCCTGGCGCATCACAGCTTGCAGTGCAAAACCTTGACGTCGCCTGTCGAGGACGTCCTGGCTCACTCAAAGAACTCCTTCTCCTAGGTAGTATTAGGAAGACCCCTGAAAGGAGTTTACCTACATATGTGAACCTCGTTGAGGGTTAAGTATGTACTAGATGGGTACATCGAGGTCTTAAGCTGACGATGCATGGCCTCTGCACGGCTGCACGTTACCCTTGAAACCTCTGGGCGAACCTCGAGACCTGCTGGGAACGCCTTGTCCAAACCCCCGCAACAAGAAGGCCTAACCCTCAACCGCCCCACACGAAAACCCCCAAGCCCGAAATCCCCACACCCTAAACCCTAAATCCGAAACCCGAAAACACAAGAAACCCTAAGCCGCCCCGGACAAAAGCCTGTGAAGCCCAGCAAGAAAGGCCTTCATTGAAGCCCCGGACGAAGACATGTGAAAGTCACCCCTAAACCCTAAACCCTAAACCACGACCAGGCCGTTTCCAGGAGGTGACTTTGGAAGCTCTGAGCTTTAGCTTCCTTAGTTCCCAGGCTTTGGGTACAGGGCTTTAGGGTTTTTTTCGGGTTTAGGGTTTAGTGGTTTTTTTTTGGGGGGGGGGCTTAGTGTTTAGGGCAGTTTAGGGTTTAGGGTTTTTTTTTGAGGGTTTAGGGGTTGACAGTTCAGGGTTTTAGGGTTTAGGATGGTTTAGGGTTTAGGGTAAAGGGTGTCAAATGAGGAGCTTGGTAGTATCAGCAGGGCGTTGGGGGAGTTGTGGATTCCTGGGTTAGGGCTTGGAGCCGATTCTTACGAACATTTATGGTGACCCAGGATCTGCTTACTCAGTCCCACAATCCGCAAGCCAGTGACTTCGGCGGTTAAGGATTTAGGGATTAGGGTTTAAGGCTTACTTTAGACTTAAGGTTGAGGGATTTGTTTAGGGCTGTTCTTCTGCCGAAGCCACTGTTCCTTTCGTGTTGGCTGAGGAAAAGCAAAGGCGCCACCCATTTCGCCTGGCTGCGGCCAAAGGAGTTTGCAAGCCATGGCTTAGACTGTCCCAGCCGCTTGGCCCAATAGTGTTTTGGGGTTTAGTTTAGGTTTTTGCGTGTAGGGTTCGCATGTAACTCTCAAGTGCAAGGGCAAGTTCTTTTTCGACAGGTGACGTGTTTCTTCAGCCTGGGCCTGGACCCTGAAAGCAAACACCCTAAGGAACCCCAATTCCTAGTAGTAAGCCTTATAGGACCCCTTACCCCCTAGCCCCAAACCATAAGCCCCAAACCCGAAACTCTTTGAGACGTTTGCAGTCCCTGGCCGAGGCGGTGGGTTCGCCTACAAATTTGATAGCGGAGAGCAACACAGGCGGGGACACACTCTTGCAAGTTACTCCTTTTGGGGCTCTCAGCTTCGTTTGATGACGGATATGTGATGTGTTGTAAGTTGGACCTTTGTTGCAGTCGTTCGATACCTGTCGCTGATGTTCGGCATAGGGTCTTGCCATCTCTGCTGTAGGCTCATGGAGCACAGTGATGCACAACTCGAGGATCTTAATACAGGGCCTTAATGGTCAGAATTGCGTTTTGAGGCCCATTATACTAAAACTATAATAAGGAATCCCCAAAATAGTACAGGTAATCATTTCCCCCCTAAATTAGCGGTGCTGCCATTCAGAAGAGCCATGACCCCTAAACCCCATGAGGCCCAAACCCATGATTCCTAAACCTGACTTCCAAAGCGGAACCCAAACTCGAACACCATCCGGGGGCAAGTTCGAAGCCGGAGCTGCCCGTGTCTTTGGGTTTGCATTTTCTGTCAGATGTTCTATTCAGCCTCGTGCGCATGTTCTTGTGCAGGTACTTTCCCCTGGCTGGAAAGCCGGTGTTGTCCGATGCAGGGCTGCAAAATGCAGTGACTCCCGAGAGTGCATCCGTTTAGAAAATGTTTCTTTCAAGGAGGTAGCCCTCCATGATTTCAATCAGAACACTGCTACGAGCTTGGATTGCCGGCTGCCTCGCAGCCTGCATGCTGCCGCGATTTGGACGTCATTTTCCTCCCAGCTTCGCAGTGCCGTAACAAGGGCTAGCTGTCTTTGACTCCCTGCGACGGATACTAGTAAAAGGATGGATGGACGGGGGACGGATGGACGGACGGATAGATGGATGGATGTATAGATGGACAGATGGATAGATGTATACATGAATTGATAGATAGCTAGATGGAGGGACGGAGGCATGCAGGTGGTTTGATGTTGCAGCTTTGCACATTTCCTGGTCTGTGCTGTGTGCCTCTCGCCTGACTGTTTCAAACTGATTCAGCTTCAACCCTAAACCTAAACCCTAAACCCCCAAACCACCTAAACCCTAACAGCCCCCAAACCCTAAACCATGAGGTTGCTCAGCCAGATCGCGAGTTCAACAAGCCTGGCTGCCCTGAACCTCCCCGGGCACGGACGGACAGTACTTGGAGGTTCATGGCTAGTTATAAGAGGAGCTGTACGGGTTTAGGGTTCCTTTAAGGGTTCTATAGGCTCTAGGGATTAGGTTTAGGGTAGTTATACAGTAAGTGGAGCTTATACAGGGATTAGGGTTTAGGGTAGTTATAAGTGGAATTATGAGTGGGGTAACTATACTTATCACTCCTATTCGAGGACTTCTAGCCCCACTTATAACTACCCATGAACCTCCGCAGATTCCTCACCGGCCATCCGCTGGGCACGGGCGTCAGGAGGATAAACAGAGCGCGCTTCCACAAGTCCGCATAAAGCAGCATTGCTTGCTGCATTTGCTTCTTGTGTCTATGCTGCATGCCACTGAGGTTAGTATGAGTGTCCATATATGGTACTTTGAAGGGGAACAATAAGGGTACTGCAAAGAGCCACATATGGGTACTATAGGGTTGGCATTCTGAGCGCCTACTTAGCCAGGTGCTGCCTCAACTGCGCCGCCGCCTCCGCCCCCGCCTCCGCCCCCACCACCACGGAGGGCGGAAGAGCCAGCAGAGGCAGAGACAGCCGAGAGACCGCGAGAGTGGGCACTGCAGGGCCCTAAGCTCTCCTGTACGGAAAAGGTCTAAACCTCAAAGGCCCTAAACCCTTTCTAACCTGAAAAGCCTACACGTGGAAGCCCTGGACCCCAAACTCTGGAACCCGTGGGCAGCCATGATGCAGCTTGACTCCAGGCAGATGTGCTGTGCGCCGAGTTCCTTGTGCAGGCAGGCAACACTTTCCTTCCGAACTACAGGTGTTTGTTGTCAGCGTGACTATCAGAATAGAGATCATCATGTCGAGGTGTCCGCCTTCATGCTTAGTCTCATAGCGATCACCATCAGCACGGTGATCACGGCCGTCATCATCACCAGAAGCAATAATAACCAAAGGTCGGATGCGAGCCTGAGTGAATAATAGCAGATCATGACCAGTACCATTCCTTAGGGTTGTTTTTCACGAGTAGATGCTACACTACGAACCCCATTCTGATCAACAAGGCCCCTGTACTAAGCCCTTATTGAGCCCTTTAACGCAGCCCCAAAGCCGAAACCCAACACCGATGATGCATCAGGTCCGGCTGCGCACCAAAGAAGGTGGGACTCGCCGAGCCGTTTCCGGAAATTCCGGGGCATCGGTTCTGGAAGCTTGGGACCCTCTCGCAGTTCCCTTCGTAGGTATGTGTGTGTGTACATATGTATGTATATATATATATATACATATATACATACACATACATGCATGCGCGCGTACATATGCACGTACGCACATACATACATACGGACATACATGCGCACATCTGTACATATCTGCCCGGGTTGAAATTTGGCCAGCGAAAGCTCGCAGAGACATCGTCCTGCAGGCTACGAGGAGGCCCTGCGGCCGGAAACTCAGCAGACCCACCCTCTTGAGTGGGGGCAAAGACAGCAGTGCGTGGGTTTGGGCTTAGGACTGTGTTTTTCAAGCTTCTTCTGTGTTCAAAAACTTTTGGTAAATCCCCCTAAACCTTAAACCCTAAACCTGCAATCACTAAGGATTGCAGATGAAATCCTCAGACTCGAGCCCGGCAACCGAATGGTGCTGGAGTACAAGGAGAGCTGGGTCTGTCTTGTGAGCTTGGTTTAAGGTTTAGGGTTTAAGCTTATGGCCTGCTGCCACCTGCAATGGTACTATCCCTTCCTTACTGTTGCGCTGCAAGCCCCTGCCGGCCATCAGAATGATTTGGCAGAATTCCTAAAACTTAATGCCGGGAAACTTTCACCCCGAACCAGCCCTAAACCCTAAACCGTTTAAGCAAATCCGAATCGAAAACTCCTGAGCCCATTTACTCTGGGTTCTTTTGCAAACACGGCTTTGGAAGCCGCTCTTACAAGAGTGTAAAGGGTCTAGAGGAACGCTATAATTGCTTGTTCGTATTAGTATTCCCAAGCAGTCCTTACATGTGTCTACGAGAATATACCCAGCCTATTCTAACTGTTAAGGCACCTATATTTGGCGGAAGTGCTTGACAAGGAGGTTCTTAACAGGAGTAGTTTTTGCGGGCGGGGTTCGTATATTTTGCAGGGATCTTTTTATTAATGCTTATGAAAAATTATTGCTATTTTTGGTGTTACTACCACTTGCATTGGTATTGTTATTTCTGCTTTATCTACTAATATCATTAATGTTACTGTTATCACTACCATGACTACTATCTACTGTTGTGTTCGGTCGTTTTCATCTTCACAGTTCGTAGTCCTGGTATCTCCAAGATTCCCAATAGTAGTACTATTAAAGTCCTGTTATTTAGGAATGGACTATGGGCTCCGTTTGTTTCTTGTCTAGACTCTAGACCGTAGACCCGTGATGAATCAACCCCTTTCTTCAAGTGCCCTCATAAAACGGTTTAGGGTTTAGGGTTTACCCTATACAGCGGCCGTTTGTCGCAACGCTTATAAAAATTCGAACCCTGAACCCCAAATCTCAAACCCCATCCTGATTCTAAACCCCATATACACCCTAGCTTAGGGTCCAGGTACACCCTAAAGGAACCCTTAAAGGAACCCTAAGGCCCCCCTGAAAGGAACCCTTAAAGGGACCCTAAACCCCCCTTACAGTAAACCCCATAAAGTTGGAAACCTGGTTAAGGCCAAATAGTGCTGGGATTCCCTATACATTACTCTTAAGGATTGAGACTATTGGGTTTCCAACTTTTTGGCTTCTACTGTAAAAGGAACCCTTAAAGGATGTTTGACCCAAAGCCGAAGGAAGTCATTGGGGGCTTCCTTTTGAGCTTCGGCGAATATGTCGAGGAGGCTCCGCCGGGCCTTGTTTAGGTCTTTTCGTTTAGTTCAGCTTAGGGCTTAGGGTTTAGGGCTTTGGGTTTAGGGTTTAGGGCTTAGGGTGTTTAGTTAGTTTAGGGTGTTGGGGCTCACGGTTTGGGTCTTTTTGTTTAGTTTAGGGTTTTTAGGGCTTGGGGTTTAGAGCTTTTAGCTTAGCCTAGGGCTTTAGCCCTGTTCCGAAGCCCCAAGCCCATGCAAAACTTCCTGATGCCTAGATTTGTGAATGCCTAGAGCCATAAGCTTTCAACCCCTACAGTACAAGCCCAAACCCCGACATCTTCCCTTCTGTAAAACCCTCGACCCTGAAACCCTAAACCTTAAACCCTAAACCCCTTGAGCCTTGCACCCAAACCCTAAACCCCAAACCTAAAGCTCCAAACCCTTTAAGCCCCAAACCCCTTAAGCCCCAAACCCTGAACTAGGTATCGATTTTGGATCATGTTTTATTTCCTTTCTGGTTAAATATAGAGCCCTAATCCTGGGGCATGGTGACTCTTGAAATCAACCTTCTGGGGGTTCATATGATCCTACCATAGTGGAAAAGGTTAACTTTTTGGGGGGCTAGGGAACTCAGCCCCAAAGAAACCCAGAGACTCCAAAACCCCCGAAAGAAGGAATATACTTTAAATTAAATTAGTGCCGGCGAAGACCCCAAACAGCATGGACGTAAAGATAGGAGAGACACATGCTATAGTACAATGTTTGTTATGGTGTCCTGCCGTTCGGGGAAAATCAAGCCGCGCTAAATATCATGTTGTTGTTGCCGCTTTGACGTGCTGCTTTTCTTGTTTGTCCTGTGCCGCCATGCACATTGTGAAGTCACACGGCGAATATACCAGAACACCATGTAGAATGCAATAGCACTTGACAAATATGACATAACATAGTGTCTAATTCTTATTATCATTTTTCTTCTTGTTATATATATATATGTACACGACAACCATGTCGTATGCAAGGCCAAGAAGCCCAACAACGACAGACAGAAGCAATGACATATGGGATAACATCGTGGTGCGTTATAGAACACCCCTAAGGATCCGGGGACTCTAATGTTGAGGGATTCATTGTTCCATCTCCTAGGGCGGTCTTGGCTCGAGGCCTCCGCTCAGAAGGACTTGCTGTTGCAACATGGTTATATATACTGTANGGATTCATTGTTCCATCTCCTAGGGCGGTCTTGGCTCGAGGCCTCCGCTCAGAAGGACTTGCTGTTGCAACATGGTTATATATACTGTATATACTATGGTTGTGCAGTGTATATATATAATGTATGTATACACTATATATATATCATATATACTATATATATAGTACGTATATATATATACACTATATATACTATATATATACTATACATACTATATATTCACTCTATATAATATATACTCTATATATATATACACCCTATATATACTCTATATATATATATACTTTATATATATATATATATACTGTATATATATATACTATATATATATACTATATATACTATATATACTATATATATATACACTATATATATATGCACGGCACTGCTGCAGACAAGGGCGAATGAGAAGATAAACCCTCCAGAATTCCCGAACCCTAAACCCAAGATTGGCTTCAAAGTCATTTTCCGGCCGACTGGTCCATNTATATATATATGCACGGCACTGCTGCAGACAAGGGCGAATGAGAAGATAAACCCTCCAGAATTCCCGAACCCTAAACCCAAGATTGGCTTCAAAGTCATTTTCCGGCCGACTGGTCCATCAGCGTTTGGTCTTCTTTCCACCACCTGCCAGGGCTCGGGTGTACCAGCCAGTTAAAACAGATCTTTCGAGAGTCTTCTGATGAGCCGCTCGTGCCAGCCCTTGGATTGCCGATCGCAGGGTTCGGGTTAGTGGGTCGGGTTTGGTGAGGTAGGGCCATGAAAATCCCAGAATTCTAAAACCGGCTATGAATTAATGCCGATGATGCCGGGTCGCTTTTCGCCAGCTGCATTGCCGCCTCTCCTCTGAAGCAGTGTGTCTTCCGGGGATTCTGGAGATATTTCCTTGTGTCGAGCAAAATGTGGTGGAATACATGGTGTTTCGGTCGGAGTTGCCAGGCTAACCGGCGGTCTCGAATGGCGAGCCGAGCGAGCTTGACGTATGTATCCAGATGCTTCAAACCAGTGTCTTGAATTGCTTGAGCCTCCTGAGTCCCACAAGGTNCGAGCTTGACGTATGTATCCAGATGCTTCAAACCAGTGTCTTGAATTGCTTGAGCCTCCTGAGTCCCACAAGGTTCCAGAAACCCTAAACCTCCTAGAAAAAAACAATGAGAGGCTCAATTTTCTGCAGGCTGCCGTGTTGGAGAGGTAGCGACCAGCTGTCTCCAATTTGCAATACCAGTCATGCAGATGGAAGAGTGCTGCAGCGGCCAGATGGNGTTTCGTGGGCGAGCCAGCTCGTCACCACACGACCATTGAATGCCTCTCAGGCAATAACCAGCCCAAAAACAAGTGGAAACCCCCTATTCCGATTTGATTTGAGGACTATGGAAAAAAACATAACCCGAAACACCTGACAGGATGGCAGCCTTTGTCTGCAAGTAGCAGAATTCTTCGCCTTTCGTGACGAGCATCCATGGTTTAA
>BGNK01001677.1:1225-134111 GCA_003297005.1 Symbiodinium sp. clade A Y106 | reverse complement strand
TCGCAGCTACTATGGCGCGATCAACAAAGCTTGGGATTCGAAGAGCCTGGGGCCTCGTAAGAAAGCGTTCCAGGAGTCCCAAGGCTGTTACCGCACTCACTAGCAGCAGCACCCACCTCAGAAAGCAGGGTTCGAGCCGATATCTTGAGCCAGGTTGCTTTGTTCACACACCGGCTTGGACTTTTCATGTATTTTTTCAACTTTCTTCAGGTTGACTTCTGATTTTGATAACTTTGGTTTTTTCCAAGCCCCAGGATCCAACCCCCAAGGANACTTTTCATGTATTTTTTCAACTTTCTTCAGGTTGACTTCTGATTTTGATAACTTTGGTTTTTTCCAAGCCCCAGGATCCAACCCCCAAGGATCCAACCCTACAAACGAGCGTGTTGAAGTGCTCCGATCCCAAAGGCGATGCAGGAGGCAAACCTTGCAATGACGTCAACAATCCGGTTGCATGTCAGGTGGCAGCGGGCTTTGTGGTTTTCACTTGCAAGCCCAGTGGGTGTCATCGCAAATTAGCCTTTTGTTTTGATGAGACTTGGCAGGGGCGGTGGAGCAGTTTCCAGGTTGGTCACTCCCACTTTTCCGTCCATATCCAGATGCAGAGCAAACAAGTCGTGTTTGTGAATGCTCACTTGCCTCATTCGGGGCGGCCCCTCGGAGACATGTTACAAGCTTGTGAGAGCCTTATCACTTCGCTTATGCCAGTGGTGGAGACGCAGGTACCTATTGTGTTTCTGGGTGATCTAAATTTCGACATTCATCGGGAGGAAGCTTCGTCGGAGAGAGGCTTTGCAGTGTGCAGTGCGCTTGAGATGCTTGGGCTCACAATCCTGTCTCAAAACAAGCATCCGACGTGGAGACACGACCCTGGACTATGTCCTTTGCAACAACTCCTTTGCATCTCTGGTGCTTCATGTGAATCCAGGGGACGGGGGACCTTGGGGTGACTATGTCGTCAGGCCTGACCTGCAGGCCACGCTTAGTGTTGATCATGCTTGCGTGATGTGTGACTCGTTGGTGCTGGCACAGTTGCAGCAAAGCAAGAAGAAACGGGAAATGTACTGGTCACGAATTCCACGAAAAATATATGCTGCTCGGCCAGATGAGGTTGAAGCTTTCTGCAAATCAGCCTGCCACAGCCAGACCTTTGATGATCGGCTCATCTCCTTGAAAAACCCTTGCTGGTCGTGCTACTTTCCCGCGCCGATCTCTCAGATACGTTGACCCTTCAGAGGTCAAGAGCTTGATCAGGCAGAGGTCCAAGTGCTTCGATTCGGCCAAGAGGAAGTTGTAGTCGTTTGGAATATCCAGAGCTCGTGCTGCAGCCAAACATGCTTGGAAGCTTGAACTGGTTCGGAGGGCAGCCAGTGGAGACTGGTTAGCCAAAAAACACACCACCAAGCGGGATAGTCTGCATGCTGCCCGGTGGCCATGGTCATGGTATTATTGCATGATGGCGACAAGAGATGACAAGAGCAAGGTGGTTGATCTTGTTGCTGCGCATTTTCGGGCTCAATTTGGCCGTGATGAGCAGGTTGATTTATCTGTCATTTTTGCAGCTTTGAATGATGATGAGTTAGGGGTTTTCTCCCTTGAAGAAGTTTCCGTCTGCGTGTCCTCCATGAAGGCCAATAAGACCTCGGGTACGTCAAAGATGAGTGTGCAACTATTCAAATCCATAGCGGCCCATGAGGGTGGTCTGCAAGCTACTTCAGGACCCGCACCTTCTCCAACAGCATGATCTGTTGACAGGATAGGTGATCCTCTTACCGAAAATACTACAAGTGCTTGATGCGTCCATGCTGCGCCCGATTGTCTTAGGGGACGTCTTTGTCAAACTTCTTGCGAAGCTGTGTATCCGGGGGTTACGTGCGACTTGGCCCACCCCGAAGTCAAGTTTTGGTACCGTTCTGGCGGATGCTGCATTTCTGACTCCGGTTGCTGTCAGGGAAGCTGTTATTATGGGAGCCCCCGTGGTTGCTGTCAGACGGACATTTCCGGAGCATATGACAACCTGAAGCTTTCGGCGGTGCTTGGATGGCTTGCCCAACGATGGAACAGCTCCACAGGCAAATCTGCTCGGGTTCTGCACTCTCATATTCCACTTGTTTGAGCAGGAGTGGGCCCAGGCTCAATGTGTTGGCACACAACAAGGTGCCACCCATTCACCCGTGCTTTTCAGCTACTTTGTCTCTGACCAAGTGGGAAGCTGATGGTGAATGCCCCCCTTATTACGCTGGGCCTTTCAGTATCTGGGGCATCTGGTTTGTTGATGATACCACGCTGTTCTTCTTGTGCAGTTCCGACGGTTGATGCCTACAGTGGTGTCCACTTTGGCTGAAATGGGATTGCGCGTCAACGTCAAGAAAACCTGCACTCTAGTTCTGACTGTTCCTCCATGCTTGGACTGCTTGTCGGGACTGCCACACGAGCTTCAAATCGTGTTGAGGTTTCAGGACGACGACACATGTATTCTTTCAGGTCTGATGCGGAGGGCAATGGCGGCGTACGTGTCAAACAAGGTTTTGCTGGCCACTTGGGAGTTTCACGGCATAAGCGTCTCCAGATGTTCACATCTCTTGTTACCTCTGCCATCAGGTGGTTGTTGTGTGTGGTCACTCCCTGTGACTCAAATAAACTTCGTGTTGGTCATGGCACTTTGACAGGCTGGATGCTGAGGTTAGCTGCTCACTCCGGTTCCTGAAGGTATACCTCACTGGCGTCATGCATGCACGTTCTGGTTGTGATGTTACTCTGAAAGATGGGACCGGCTACATGCACGTATGGTCTCGGACTGGGCTGGTCATGTGTTCCGCCGTCCTGACGCAGGTTTGACTTATCATGCTCGGGTTGGCTTTCGGTCGTCACTCCGACTTGAGGGTGCCCGGGCTGTGAGGCCGGGACCTCAACACTTTGGGCATCGCCGGCTACTGGTTTTTCTAGAAAATCGAGGCATCCAACATGCCACAGCACATGATCGAAAATTGTGGGCGTCGTATCTCCCTGATTGGTTGCACTCCTGTGGCATGCCTGATGTGGACCACCTGTACAATGTACAGTGGGTACCTGAGACTATCTGAGACTCAACACTTGGGCACGCGATGGCGTAATGTTCCAGGCACGTTTGTTGGGCAGGAGATTTGGAATTTGGATGAGGAATCTGTTGAGGCTCTGATTCTCAGCACGTTGAGGCGCCGTTATGGCTGGCTGCATTGGGAGCTGTGCAGCTCCGAATTGGTGAATGTTTGTACAGCCGTTTTGTCCCAACTTCTCAGCAGAACGTTTTCAGTGAGATTGTTGGTTCTAGGAAGTCTTCAGTCTGTATGCAAGGCTGCATGCCCTTGTTTTGTTGAAGGCCTCGCGGCCCAACAAGTCGTGGTAGAGGTAAGTTCTTGTCCAACTCAGTGGGCTCGAAGAATGACGGGGGTTCAGCGTTCGCGCTATGCCCCCTGATATTCTGGCCTGAGAGTTCGTGCCCTTGCATTGCGAGACTCATGATGATGGCACGGCAGAGAGAGAGAGAGAGACAGAAATCCTTCCTTCCCTACGGCTGGGCATCACACCCCCCCGGCGATGTTTGCAGACAGTCTGCATCGCCGTCACGGGGACACACTGACCAACTCCCGTTCTTATCGAGATGCATGCGGCGATTCGGCTGACCTCGCTGCTCGGAGGGAGGGGTGCACCTAGCGACTCGCTGCCAGCAACTTCGTGGATTCTTTGCCGGGCGTCTGCAGGCTTTGCGCAGGCTGCATGAGCCGTCCTGGTAGCCAAACGCAAATAAAATGCCGGCCGCAAACTCCACAGCTCCAAGCCTGCTGGAGCAGCTCAGTAGGCAGGGCAGGACCAGAAAGGCCAACGGAGAGGAGGATGCGACACTGGTGAAGGACCAGAAGCGTTGGTCTATAGGAGATCCAACAGACAGCTCTTGGGAAGTGGTGCAGCGCGTGGATTCGGGCTTAAGGGTTGCGAGTTTTAGAGATTTGTTGTAACTGCGCTGTTGGACGGCTTTTCACTGCTTTGCGTTCTACCCCACTGCATGCTTAGCTAGTAGCAGCTAGTAACTAGTCTTTATGTTCGCTGCGTGCGGTTGGGAATGCGACCGGGTTCTTCGGGTTGCGTCGCATGCTCAGTCTCGGCCTTCATTCAATGATTCAACACTGATAGCAAAGCGGACGATCCTGCATGCCCGTTTCGACATAATCATTTTTGACAGGGAGCCCCGGACATGTTGTTTTCCGTACCTTAAGAGATGAGCATAAGAGTATAAATACTCAATTACAGTGATGCTTATGTATAGAATATTATGGCAGTGTATATCTAAGTGTATTCGTGGCAAGGAATGTATGGAGAGCTGTTTTCTGCGTTCGCCGTTCACGTTTCCTACCTGTCGATTTGCTCCAAAACCCTGACCTTGCAACGAGCATAGACGCTTTCACGTCCAACTCTTGAATCATCGACTTCAACCCCCCGCAACCCCGAGAAAAACGAACTCCCAAAGCACCGCGAAGCCAATTCTCAGGCGTGCTCGGAAGCCCGGCTGCATGAAACAAGACGCGCAAACCTCCTTTTGTAGAAAACTTCTAGACTCTAGACGGTTTACAGGACACTCGGGCTGCCTTTGTTGGACAGATTCCCATGCCAGCTAGACTATGGAACGGTCCACTTGTGTGTGGGACTCCTGCCCTGAACGTCTCTAAGGACCTGTAGCCCGCATTGAGACAGCATGTTATAGTTTCCTGTTAGAGTTTTCCTGTCTCATCCCCGTGCCATCCATGCCTTTAGTGTTCGCTGTGGCTCGTGCGATATATCAGTTTTTGGCATGGTATTGAACAGGTTTCAAACGGACGGACTGTAGGGGTTCACGACCAAGCCTTCAGAGTGTTTTTAGTTTTAAAGCCCTAAAATGCGCGTGCACCAAACAGGTGGATCTTGCAAGTTGTTTCGTCGAGCCGTATTCGATCCAATCACTCATTGCCAGCTCGTTGCTATAGCTAGACCGGCTGCACCCATGACCGGCACAAAAACAGCATTTGTAGGTGCGCATGGGCTGCATTATGTCAGACGGTGTTCCCTTGCTTTTGTGACGTTTGCAGTGCAGACTGATTTTGCTAATCTTATGAGCACTCTGCGAATCTTTGCTCGTACTAGGCACCCTGAGCTGTAGACCAAGAGTGCCTGCAACCTAATTACAATGCAAAGCTAGCACGCCAGTGTCGACCCAAGAGACACTCATCAGCCACCTGACACCCTGGTGCCTACAGCATACTCTACACCCCAACCCTGCCTGAAACACAGACTGCCCCAAGATGCGACTGCGCCTGACCCCGAGCCTTGACGCTGAAACTCCAAATCATCCCAACTTTTGCAAGACTGTGACGATCCAAAACCCGAAACACCACGGCACTCAATGCTAGAATCGAAGTGCGACGCAAGATAAGCCCCAGGCATGTATTGATGGGTCGCCGGGTCACCATGTTCATTTTTTGAATACCTCAGAACAATTAACTACAGACCAGGTAGCCCTAAAACTTTCATCTAGGTGCTGGGACACTACGACATAGATCAACTGCAAGTCTTTGATTGGTCGCTGGAGACTTGCCCTGCATTTATACCGAACATTGCATGCAGAGGTTCAGATAGAAGCTATGGGATCTAGGGCTCAGGGCTGGGGCTAAAGAAATAGCAGTTGCACATGGCGTTCCATCAATGGGTGGCCTCCTTGAGTGAGTTTTTGCTAACATGTTGAGGCTCCTTCTGCTAGAATTTCAGTATCACCGTTGAAGGTCGGGCAGCACCGACACGCTTACTTACTGACTTGCTTATGTTTTTGCTGCGTCATTCTCTCTGTCTCTCTCTCTCTCTCTCCTCCCTCGCTCTCCCTCTCCCTCAAGTGCATACATCAGCATAACAGCATGCCCCAGGAGGCAGCGTGCCGAGTGCCGATGCTTGGTCAACCACACCGATTTGTGCTCCCTCTCAGTGATCCCTCCACATGGCGGAAGAGGTCAACAATATCACGAATATCGAAGCATCAGCTGGTTAGGCCCAACATCATAATCATGTCCTCCCACCGAAGCAAAGGCAGCAACCCCCTTAACACGAGCTGGGAGCTGAGAAGAAGCTCCCTTGAATTCTGTGCCACGGCCCCACAATTGTGCCGGCCGGTCCGACGACAGGCCACAGAGAAGTGGAAGACCGCACCGAGGCCACGTCCAATGCCCGAACGAGATATAACGAGACCATGCGGAAGAGCCCGCGAGGCCGAACAGTCTTTGGAGATCCTTGGAGTTTTCGTGCGGCTTGAATGCCGAATTACACACAGGGCTGCGGCGGGAGCAGGGAGGAAACCGTGGCGAGAGCAGCATTTTTCAAAGGTGATTGCTGCATCCTTGGCGGACGTTGCACGGGACTGGAGAAAACGGTAGTTCGGTCGAGATTGTCCATCGCGCCACAGCGGTAGCCGCCGAAATCGGACCTGGCAGCATCAGGATCCATTCACCCGACAGCAGCACATTAGTACCAAAAGTCACACCCCTGAACTCCCTGCACCCATCATAAGCCGAGGATGCCAAGATCAAAGAGTGCTCCCAAAACGGTGACCCTTGCGACGACCTCACGAGCTTGAACTTCGAATGGCCAAGCCAGGCTGCTGTCCAAAGCATAGGGGTATTCGGGATCCCGGAATCCCGGACTGTGGTTAAGCCAGCATTGTTTGCCGCGACTCTTGACCTTGAGTGAGAATGACCGATCAGCCAAGGGTCCGGGTTTCCCAGTACTGGAGCATGCGGCATCTGCTCTTGGCCAGGGTTGGTAGACAAATTGCGTCAGGTCAAGTCGCTGTCATCATCGTAGTAACATGACGCATGAGAGGGTACAGCAGCACTATGTAAGCCGTTGCCGTAGAAGATCCCAGAGACTCTTTTTCATAGCAGTTTCTTTCATGGAGCAGTCATGGAGCTCATCGAGAAGAAGTTTACTCGCGGGCCAGCAAATGGAGCCTCAAACTATTCGGCGAACAAAAATAGACAGTAATAGACAGTTTATATTCAGATATTTCAAGTCAATGTTTGTGCTTGTCACTTTAGCTCCGTATGCCAACTCATCACTGGCATGTGCTAAGCGATTTTTCCGCAGGAATTTTGGGCCTGTCTATGACAAGGGAGCTGGACCTCGAATTCCGGAGCTCAAGAGACCCCCAAGAGTAAAGACAATTGGCTATGTACGGGCATTTGTTAGTGTTCTTGGGCGTCTCTCACTTTTCCCAATGCGTGAAGACTGATACTGTATTCGATCAACTACGCCCGGTGCCCCGATTGTCCGTGCCAAGTCCATGCGGAAGCCTGCGCAGGTCAGTGCATGGCTTCGCTTTGTCTTTGGTGTGCTTGACATCGCGCAGCAGCCCGAGCATTCCGGTGGTGCGAGGACGTCCCTAGCCCTCAGGGCAGTAAGCACTAAACGTTGACGAAACGTGAGAGGAAATCGGCTCCCTTCCCTGATTCTTTCTCAGAATCTGCACCTTGAAGCAAAAGCCCTAAGCCGGAAGCCGCGAACTGAACGAGGTCAAAGCTTAGCGCGGTGAGCTTTACCCTGTCTTGCTGGGCCGAGCACATCTCTGATTCCCCGGTCGTGCTCCTGGGGCAGATCTGGAGGCGTTCGACGTACTTGGCATGGGTCTTGTCCGTCTAGGAGTCGCCCCGCGCCACCCCCACCCCGTTGCAAAGACTGCCAGAGGGCAAAGCAACACACAGGATCTTCAGGCTTCAGACAAGCGGCAACTCCCCGCAATGGAAGGCCACTAGTCCTAGACCACGAGCAGTCGATTTGAGACCTCATGTTCCAGCAGCTTAATCGCAAAGCCAAATTCACCAGCCTTACGTGTCCAATTCGAGAGTGCATGCGAAGGCCTCAACCTAACTCCACTGCCGTTCGGGTTCGTCCTCGCGAAGTAGGAGGCGAAAAAGCTCCAAGCTCGAAGCTCAGAGCCCTGAACCCCAGATTTGGGGCCTGAAGGCCCACGCACCAAAGCCAAGGAAGCAGCTGATGCCTGGTCTGTACTTCGTTGTTTTGCCGTTGATGGCGATCTTGAGTACCTTGGAGGGTCAAGAGGTGTCAGCGTCAAGGGGTATGAAGCTACGGCGATTGCCATCTCGGAAGGACATGAAGTGGATACAGGATACCTCACGCACAGTACCCTGACCCAAGCCCGAGGTATAGACAGTGTACAAGCTGTGCAGAGGAGGGTTTTATGCTCTGGAAGAGCGCAGCACATGTATCCCTAGCAGAAGAGGGGCCGCAGGTAAGGAACTCCGATCTGAACCTGCAGTCTTGTTTGGACCTGTTGGACACCTCCAGGCCAGCTCATGTCCCATGTGCTGGCAAGCAAGGGGTTTACAGTTACCCTCCCCCCGAACACCTACAAGCTCAATCGTCTACCTTCGCCACAAACCACGATATCCTTGAGGCAGCTATGTGCTTTGCGCAGTCATGGCTTACATAGTCGTCCCACTTCTGCGGAAGGAGCGCCGCGGGATTCAGAACGAGCTTGGGGCAAGCATGCTTAAGGCTTGTGCTGATGACTCTGTGCTTCAGGGAGATTAGGGCTTGCATCGATTTGGTTTATAAAGCGCCGCAGCCGGTCCAGAGCTTCGATCGGCAACCTGTCAAAGCATACCACATGTTCGCGGGTCCCAGGCGCCTGCTAGACAGTCGTCTAAAGCCTTCGTTTCGCAAAGAGCCAATCCAACTGCCAGCCCTAAACCGCTCTCTCCAGCCTCCAGTCAGGATTCACCAAGCCAACCTATGAACATATGCCTTGTCTGGATGGTCCGAGTTGTGAGCGCCGAACCCACCTTCTCTACGGGCCAAGGGGGCTGTCTTATTCGAGGCCGGCATCGAAGTCACGGAGGCAGCCAAGAAGCGAAAGAAGCGGCAGGCGGCGCTCGAAGTGCTGCTCGAGTTTGCACGCAGTTGAAGTGGCTGCTTGTGTTTTATCTGGTGGGTCATAAACTCGTCAGGGGCGCCAATCAAGGCATGTTTTCTGACGCAATTTGGTCATCATTAGGCTTAATAACTCGCTTGAGCACCTACCATGTACAGAATATTGGTTATGATATGTTCTGATGTTGCTTAATGAACTTTGCAAGGCGTTGTGGAGAGCGGGCTTTACGACGCAGTTTACGATGCTGAGGATCCAGGGGTTAATATTTCGGGTGGGGTGCATGGAACCTTTGCCGGTGTACACTTTACCACCCCCTCCCCCAACCCCCACCCGCCACGAATGAAAGTCTGGATTAGGGTGTTCGCTTGCAGAGCATGAAGCATCGTGGCGTTCTTGACTTCCCCCATCTCTTCTCTCCACGCTTGCAGCGGTCCGGCCTGCGAGGCCTTATGGTCTGCTTTCGGCCGGGGTGTGGCACCGCAGACCCTAAGCACTGCTGCCGTTCGTTTGTCCGCCCTCCGCGTCCGTCTCCTCTGTCTTTCTCAGGGCCTAGCCGAAGATTGATGGTTGCTGAGCAAGATGTGGAAACTTGGGGCTGGGGGTCTGAATGCCGAGAGCCGAGAAATTCTCGAAGAGCCAAGCCACCTTAGAGTTTCGGAATCTTACGGATTTCAGTTCAGGGCATGTCAAGACGCAACTTCCATAATCAAGCTTCCTTGTATGTGGTTGTTCATGCGATTGTGCACTGACTTGTAGTCTTGTGAGTTTGCATCCCAAGCCGGCCAAATCGAGGCTCGGGGATGTGCTGACCCCTCAACTGAAAGACTTGAATCTCAGTTTCCAGGACGTCAAGGACACAGCGTGCAAGATTCCAGCCTTGGGCATTGTAGCTGCAGAGCTTCTGGGCGTCGTAGGATGCTGCGAAGCTACGTCCGTTGATTAAGGGCGAAGTCTGGACATGTTTGTTTCAACGAAGAAGCATGAGCATTGTAACTGCACCTTCTTCAGCAACACAGCATCTCTTAACCCCCTGAACTCTTGCCTGCGTGCACCAGCTGGAAACGGCTCGAAGCACTTCGCGAGGACTCCTCGGCCTTGGATGATCTGGGGCTACCAGAGATCTACATGGGCATCGAAGACCCGCAGTCTCTCATGGAAGGCTGAGATCTCAGGGTGGAACTGATGGGGACAAATACTAGACAGAACTAACCTCCTTGCACTCAAGGATAATAAGGCATCGTTGGATTGAAGCATGTTCAAGTAGTCAGGAAGTCAGAGCCCAAGTGTCAGTGTCTTTTTAGAGTATGCCCCTTTTCGAACTGATCATGCACAGATCTTCATGCTGGGGGTGAGCCCTCATCTGATACGAAACAAGTTCCCACACCTTGGAAGGAGGTATTACAGATATTCTCCCCAATGAACTAGACCGTTTCTGCTTCCATACTAGGATTGAATGAGCTAGCATTATGAGAAGACGATATGGTGGACCGCATACTTACCAGGTCCACTGATGTCCCTTGGTGCTCTGAAGAGGCATTGACCGACTGCACGGAGTCATTGCAGGGAGTTCTACGAACAACACGTCTATCTGGCCGGCTGTAGACACTTTCAGTTCCTCGCAACCAGGAGCCAGTGGGCAGATGAGACAACGTGAACAGGGTCCCAAGGTCGAACCTCGGTGCCCCCATTGGTGTAAGGCCCCGTTGCCCAACAAAAGGGCATGCAGGACCCAGCATTCAACAATCCAGGCCGGAGCTAATGAATACTGTAGGTTTCGACACACGAACTCGGGCCGGATTTGGCCCAGACCCTTTCAACAATTGAACACCCCAACTAAGTCTTTGCGGCGTTCGCGCAGGCGTAAAGCCCCGCTTGCTGCCAGCACGCTTGAAGAAAGGCGCCGCCGATAATTCAGTGGTGCAGGTTTCCATTTTGAGTTTTAAAATTTCCTGATTTCGGATTCTGGCTTTACCGGCACGAGGCGTGAGGAATGAATGATTCAAATTTGGGTCTTGAGTCTTGGGCATCCTACGTGACATTACACACACGGCCAATCTGCACCCGAGGAACTCCGTCACCAGGTTCTGTTGCATCGAGACGAGAAATGCGATTGGTTGTCCAAGGAGCTAGAACCCCAGAATACCCTCATTCTTACAGTGTAGAACCTGCAAAGCCTCCTGCTGCCACGGCATTAAGAAGCTCGACTCGCGTCCTTGACAGGCCTGGATCGTGTCAAAGAAGATCCAAGGGTTGTCACTCACCGCATTTGGAGTTTTTGCAAAGGGCATCCGTCAAGCAAATGATTAACATGGAAAATTACGAGGTTGACCGGACAAGGCCAGAAGCTGGATTTAGTTACAGGCGAGCGGCTCGTGTTTGCTCGAGGGTGAGCACTCCCAGGATACCAACCACATCGTAGCGGCTCTGCATTTTCATTTTGACCGCTGCTCTGTTAAACCCGGGAACCTGAAAAGTCTATTGTATTCCCCGTTCTGTGAATGGATCTCTGGATTCGCGGCACTGAACAGGCCACAGGCTCAAACCAGGAGAGCCCATATTTCAAATGGCTTGAACAGGCATTCTGTGGTCCATACGCACGAGGTTTCTCTGCTTGACGCAGCGGACCTGGACTTCTCTGCCTGCGTTGAGAGCCCCGGCCTTCTCTCCGACATGGACGAGAGCAGCCGCGTGACTGCAGCTACTTCCGCAATTCGGCAGAGATGTAGCTTCAAGTTTCGCCCTGACCCTTGCAGGGCACGCCGACTCGAAACGAAACTCAAAATATAAGCTTTGGCATAAGAGCCCAGAGCTATACTGCTAGACTCGAATTCTGCAAGCAACCCGTGCCTTCAATGGAAGTGCAGTCGAAAGCTTTCAGGCTTGGGAGGGCAACTCGATCCTTTCGGCGAGCTACTTGGCAGTCTAACTTAAGATCTTAAGGTTTAAGACTCCGGGGCTTGGATCTCGAGTCTAGGGTTCAGGGTTCGATTGAGCCCAGCTGCCAAACCGATTGCTCGAGGGCCTCGAGTGCGGTTTCGGTCGCACTGGATCTCCATATCTCACGTATGAATGGATGGATGTGTGTATTGAGCTCTGGCCAAGCCACTTCCATAAAAGTGCTTGAGAACAATGTGATCGACAAGTGGCTGAAGCGAGCTGTAAAGCACGCTAAAACATCCAGGCGTCATAAAAACCTCCCAAACCTTAGGGAAGCTTTTGCAAGCTGCTACTTGAAGCATTCCCACTGCGCTTGTTTCGGCGCAACCAGACGGCAGTGGGTTCTTGGACCACTACGAGTAGCTTTTTATGTAACCCTAATCTGAAGCCCTGGTCGAGAAGCAGAAGGTCATGACCTATACAATTCAGAATTGATCTTTGCAATCTTGCAGTCAGACATCCGGGAAAATCCAGACTCATCGCACATCTCTCTCCAAAGTTGCTGACCTTGGATCGAGATGTGCGATGAGTCTGGATTTTCCTGGAGGTCTGACTGTAAGATTGTAAAGAGACTCAGCTATGCAGGAGGCAAAAAAGTGACCCACGCACATCCCTAACAACATTTGGCGACTTTCATTTCAGCTTGTAGACTTAGCATGCCCCGAAGCCACATTCCAGCTTTTTGTCGCCGCAATGATAATGCACATCTCTTGCGCGGCTTATTCCTGTGGCCGAGATAGACACAACATTGCGGTAGCTTCGTGTCTTTCATCATGTTCAGCTGTAGGTGCATGCTTTGTTGTTCTTTCGAACCAGTGACATCTTTGACTTGCATGACGCACTGCCCTGGAGCCAGTGCAGGCTTGACTTGAACCTGATGGACCTCCTGGTTACTGGGGCTGTGGACATGGGTGGGAGCGGGGTTCTGGGCAATTACAACGGTCAGCAGGAGGATATTGGAGTCAGGTTTTGGGCTTGGCTTTGAGTTGGTCCTGGATGCTGTCAACACATGTCAACACATGATCGCCGAGGGCAACCTTCAGTTATCATGAGTGCCGCTATGGCTTCAACACAAAGGTTCGCCGTGCATGGGCATTCTCTCTTGTCAAGGCCGGGGACCTGCAGGAGCTCAGCTCAGCTCAGCTCCGGTGATTTCCAGGGGCTTCAGCTATGGAATTTCCTTGCTATACGTTCTCAAGGATTTGTTTCAGATGACGTGAGACCCTCCCTCGAGTGCAGATGTTTTCTGGTGCTGCGCAAAGTGCATTTGTTTGCGTTTTGGATATCTGATAGCAAACCCAACAACTTGTAGACACTAGTCACGAGAGGTTTCTTGCTAGGTTTGATTCACCAGCCAGCACGTCACCAGTCACATGATGTCACACGTGTATTCTTGCAAGGACAATATGAGCCCAGTTTGTGACTGCCCGCAGGGCAGCCAAATCTTCCGTAAACCAGAAGCTTGACTGCTGAAACTGCAATGCGCGAACAGGGTCGCAACCTAACGAACTGCCACTGTATTGAGAAGTTGGTTTTGTGTTGCTTTGGGGCTCCGTTGCGGGGCGGGCTGCAAACAGTTTGTGAAGATTCGCTCATGTCACCTGCCAAAACCAGCAGGATTGAGCTCATCACTGCTCAGGTCGCGCTTGGGCATTACCTCATCCACGACCTTGAAGATTCTAGCTAGGGCAGTTCACCCTTCCACTCACAGCTGCGTGAATCAGTGAAGGGCCCGAACGAGCGTTTGCTATACTTACACTGTACTTACTGTGACTGCCACTACGACGTCAATTGCAACTGAGACTGTCGTTTCCGCTTCTGCTACGTTTCTGAAGTGTTTTCAAAGGGCCAAACCAGGTAATCTCCAGATGGTGCGTTTTAGGATTTGGCTCGCACCTTTGCTCCGAGTTCACAACGAGGCCAGCTTTACAGATCCGCTGCCAGTCGACAAGCTGGCTGTGGCTGCAGCTCGCCTGATGTCCATCGTAGGAGCATTGTGGGGTCTACAGTCTCGGCAACCGAAACCGATTGCATGTGTGGGTTCATCTTCCGTGTCATGCTGCCTTTAGCCTTCATGTTGCAGTGTGCGGGGTGCAGTTGCGATGTGCATTACGTGACACAAGAACCCGGCAGTCCTTGTCCGGTCTCCGGTCTCCTGGCCCTTCATCTCGAAGTCCACAAGAATCCACATTTCCAAGTCTAATTGTTGTTGGTGGCACATTGACAAAAATGCGCACTTTGCTGTCAGTCTGAGGGCGTGTCCAGTCAAGTCCCTGAACCTGCGGTCGGGCTACTTTCGATGCCCTGGAGTTGCGAACAGCTGACTTGTGCTAGCGCCGTACAGACCGCAGTGCACAGCATGACCACTTATGACGAGCTCATCTTGACATTTCCGAGAATCCCAAAACAAGAAAAGGTTTCGCAGAAGTTCTCCTCCGTCGACGACATGAAGAAGGCTTCTGTGCCTCGGCTGCAAACGGTTTCGAGATGAATGTTTTTTCTGCGTCGCTCACAGGGATGAGGCTTGCGGACAAAGACTTGGTGTCTCAGCAGCCAGGGTGTCCGATGCGCAATGACCACCGGTATACTTGCATTGACGAAGGTCTTGCAAATAGAAACTCTTTGACCGCCGCGCTGGAAAGGTTAGGTTACAGTTTGAGATCTAGAATGATGGCTGTCGCGAGAATGTGAGTTTAGCATGCCGCGTGAACAGCAGACCCGCGGCCCCTGCCCCCGAACTATAAAGAGTTTTGATATTATTAGCAGGGAGCAGAGCAACAACAGGTCAGGAAGAGAGCAAGAGCAAGAAGACAGCAAGCGGTGCAGAAACGGACCAGAAACCTTGCAAGAACACATGGCCTGATGGGAGCCATGCCCTAGACTGCTGGGGCGACCAATTTGCGGCAGAGGGCGAAAAAGTCGTGTCCTGCGATGCTACCAATGTGGCAGACGCAAGGGTCTGTTTTCAAGACCTTGACCAGAATCCAGGTGAAGCATCGCCGATCCTTGTTGTTGTTGGGCATATGCCAAGGCAGTTTGACCAGCCCCTTCCAAGGAAGGAGATGAGTTCATGTTCGTGGCGGAAGAGGTGGCCTCTGCGCTCAGGTGCAAGTCCGGGGATGCTCTGGGGGACGGTATTTCGGATTTCCTTACATCGCTCGCAGCCGAGGTGCGGGTGCCGCACGGGCAGAGTGTCGTCGTAAAGGGGACGAATAAGAAAGGCGGGGTGGAGGAGTATAAGAGGAGGGGTATGAGCGGGTTCTGCTCGCCCGGGGCCGAGGCGAGTTTTGTCCCCCACAAGAGCTCACGGCACGGTGGCCAAAGATTGAGTCATCGACACGTTGATGACGGCAACAACTGGTCTCGTAAGTTCTCCGGCTTGATGAAATCTATCGCCTGCTTCTGCACAAAAGCCTTTTTCAGACCTGGATGATACCAGCAACATCTTGAAGCATGTGGTCGTTTCCGTGCGCTGACGTGCCTAGATAGAGAGACAGAGAAGCTTAATAAGTACTGTATTCGCCGTCTTCAGCATAGCCCACAAGAACCTGAGACCCCGGGCAGATTCCACACCCAAGCAAATCTGAAGAAGAAGACTAAGAAGAAGACAGCCACGAGTGGCCCTGCACAGCGGAACGCCCAGCTTTCCAGGATGGAACCTACTAAGATTATCCCGGCCGAGGCCTTCGGATTGTTGTTTTGCGTTTGTAGCCCTCACTCCTTGTTGGCAGTTGACAGTGTTTTGTCAGGCAACGTGGTACACACTACAAGGTTTTAACGTTGCTATAGAGTCTATAGAGTGAAAAGAATTGGACAGTGTAGCCATGCAGCGCAGCACGGACAATTCCCTCCGGGACGCGGGGGGGGGGGGGCAGATGCCATTGTAAATTCCACTACATGGTCTACATGGGTCACCTACTGGCATCCAAAAAGCTGAATCTAAAAGCACTTAGCCCGCCCTTATGAGGTGCCGCGCTCCCGAATCCCGCGTTTACTTTGGGGAAGCATTGTTGTGGCCATGCTCCTGAATTTGCCAGTACTTCTAGAAACAGTTGTGTCCTGGTGGTCTCTCTTTGGTTGGTCTCGTGCTGGTCTCCTCGTGGTTTCCTGCTTGTCTTGATCTTATAGCGGTTCTAGCAGTCCTGGGCGTCACGGTCGTTGTGGTACTCTTTCTCTTTTTGGATCCTGGCATAACTTGCTCTACGTGCCATCTTTCTACAAATATGCTTCAGGGTTTTGCGGGGATGCTTCAGCTAGCCGGCATATGTACAACTTGAGCTACCGGCGAAATTATTTTTGGCATCGAGATGCAAGGATTAGTAAGGTCATGAGATTTGAAGTTCACTGTACACCAGCGCCAAGCTGAGCAGAGACCCGCAGCACGTCCTGGCAGGTGGAGGGCGACGACATCGAAGAAGACATGGACCCCAGCTGGGGAATGGGCGGTTCTGTAGACTGCCGGGTTTGGCTATCCTGGAATCCAGGTCCCTGATGTTGAGGATATCTGTTGTCGATTCATCGTCAACCTCCTCTCACATACACTTTCCTCTCGACACGCACAGCACTGCTCTTCGGCAAGAAGGGCAGCTACTGCAGCTGCGTTTGCTGGACCCGAGCGTTGCACAATGTCCAGACGCCCTTGAAGCCAAGACTTAGGAAAGTACACTGAAGACTCTAGACAAGAGCTCGAAAACTCAAGGTCTGCGATGCTCACAGCCTGATTTCGCAGCTGAGGACTCGTTGGATTTCGGGCTCTTCACGCGGAAGCCTTCCCCAACGATGCTCCTGTACCAGTCTGTGCCGGCCACTCGTTTGCAGTCCTAGTCTACACCAATGCTTGCAGCTCGCCATCGTATGAGAAGCACTGCTGCCTGCTTGGAAGCAGAAAGGGGCAGGAAACCTTCCAGTCTTTGCTGCCCGGAAGGGGAGCGGATATTGGGAGAGACCAACACGCCACCGACAAATGCTCTGCTGCTGCTACAGCTGCTTCTTCGTTGAGGTGTTTGCTGCGGTTAGGGTCGGGATTTCAACTGAGAAGTCTGCCACCCTCTGTCAGAATCCCAAGCAAGCGTTGCATGAGAGTTGATTTGAATCTTCAGATGCCTTGCAGAGCCCGAAATAAGATCTGGACTGACGCTGTCGAGTGCGAGTGCTAAAAGCCCGGATCTTCACCCCGTCTTGCCGCAAGGTGATATGGGTAACACTGATCAACATGCGGCACGGCCGCGGGGAAGAGCCTACGAACATGCAGAAGATTCGCTCATGATTCTTAAAATTCATAAAGCTTGGTATTGCGACCATAGCCTATAGCGAGCTTCGCATTCGCACCTTGCGACATCCCCCACACGCAGGGCTCCAAGAGACGTATTGTATTCACTTTATGAAGCCTCGGCTGTTCAAGTATCATCTGAATTACTCGGTCTTTGCACGGATGAATCTGTGTGTGTGGTTGGGTGGATGGATGTACTTGCGACCGGTCGGCGGTTGGTGTTGTATTGGTTGCATACATACATGTACATGTACACAGTTTGTTGCCCAAAACCCGATGGTAAAATCAATGGTCTCCAAGCCCTGGCTTCTACTTTAGCAAAAGCATTCCGAAGGCAGTCAAGAGTCGGGGTGTGTACTTACGGATGAGTCCGAACAAGCGCCAGCTAGGGTCCATCAAGGTGCGAGCGCGAGCCTCGTCATCCAAAAGTCGCCGAATAGTGAAAAGACGCTGCACAAAATCCAACCCAAGCCCCAATACCCTAAATGCCCAAAGGGCTGGACCTCTGGCTTCGCAATTGAGGGTACCATGATGTGGCAGCACAGATGCCAACGAACTACTTGCATGATAGACATTTGCTTGTAGGAGATAGGATTGCACTACTAAGGCCCGCCCGAGTCTTCCCGGAGTTGCCGCATAGCCGAGAATTGCAATGCAACACATCAAGCCTGGCTTTCCCTCGCGTAAGACCTAGACTTGTTGGATTGCTCACGAAAGCAAGTCTTTCGGAATTCTACTTTTTCCACCCAAGGCATTACAGAAGGACCCAATTTGGAGATAGGCTTCCGCGAATCCTGATCTACTCCAAGCTCGTATTGCCCTCTGGAGGACAGTTGTGCAGGTATATAAGTACTTGCCAAAACCCAGGATACTGTATGCCCTTGCTTCAAGCCAGCCTGGACTTTCATGGCGCACATGTGGGCAGAGGGTACCCCATAATATGCTTTTTGAAGTTCAGGCGCTGGTCAACCCAGAGGTTGAATTCGACTTTCTCAGGCTTTGCCACCTACAACCAAAGAAGACCCCAGATTGGCTTCTTCAGCATGTTGGAGAACCGCTTGGCTCTTTTCCGCCGGGGTTCACATTTCTGGTTCGCACTTCAGATTTCAGTACGGCAAGTTTCTTCAGGGATTCCTCTTTCTTACGAAGGACTTGAGTGTGCTTCGGAGACTTGGACGAGAGGACTTCCTTTCGGAATCCCTCGTGATTTGCTTGTTTAGGTTGTTGTAAACAGATAGGGGGGGGGGCAGGACGGTCACATAAACAACAAGAAGCCGGCAACATGTGAGTCTGTGCATGTTGGCTTTGTGGCTGATGTAGACTCTGACGCCCAATGTTTTTGTGATTATCCGTCCCAAGCAGTGTTTTGCAGAGTCGCAGTTTCTCTTCAGCAATGGAGGCCCTCCCCCTCTCGGACTACTCAAGACTGCTCGCGCAGGGCTATACAATCGCAGTCATCTTGCTGGTTGTGATTGTCATCAGTGAGGTCCGCCGTTGGTTCTTCCAGGGAAGTCAATCTTCGGCCGATGCTGGAGACGCAGTGGACACAGGTGGATGTGGACACCTCCAAAAATGCTGCTGCTGGGGCCCCGACGCAACCTACAGCGGCGCCTGCTGCGGAAGGAGGGACTCCTCATGGCGCCAGATGACAAGCCGAAGGAGACCAAGGCCCCTGCTCGCACTGCTTTGCCACCGAACTCATGACTCCGCAGTCTCTGTTGGCAGAAGTTCAGTCGCGCCACAAGACATTCGCAGTTTAGCCAACAACTTGACAAAGCAGCTGGATGGGCTGCCGGAACAAGGATCCCAACAGGCCCTGGCTTTGCAGGGAGTGAAGGAGCAGGTGACAGACATGAGCAACACCATGAAGCAGATCAAGCATGGCATTGTGGTTGTGAACGTGGACACCAAGCTCCTTACCCAACGCGTAACAGGGATGGGGCATCCTTGGGCGACTGGTCCCGAAGATCAACACCCTTGTTGGCTCCGTGAGTACCCTAAGCACGAACCTGGACACGGTGAGACAGACTTCGGATGGTCACTGGAAGGAGGTTGCCAAGACGATGACGACCCTTGTCAACAACCTGAAGGCGAACCACACGCACTGGGAACAGACGACGGAGAAGAACCACCAGCACATAGTTGAGGGGGTCAAAGAAGTGCTGAAAAAGGTCACCACGTGTGACTATGACAGCTTCACAAGGATGACGAATCAGGTGGAGCAACTTGGACAAGACATGTTGGCGGCTCTGGGTCTCTTGCAGACGGAGACTGGAAGCATCAAAGAGAGCCCTTATGGGCTTGCTATGGCTGCATGAGCAGGTTTCCATATGCACATTGATTTGGGCGAGGGACGGAGGGTTAACATTCCCCTCTTCAGGTAGCACAGTCCTTGTTACCAAGGTGAGGTTTGTGTGATACTCAAGCTTTGCATTTTGTCTTCTGTTGTAGCCGACCACCTTGGGGTAGGACTCTTCAGAGCCCACAGAATGCATGCTCGAATATATTTTCATAGCCCGTTTGTCTCCATAGCATGCCTTTTGCGGGACTGGAATTCATTTCATTGCCTGGGGATAGCTGAGCGTCATAAGGCGAACTGTTTGCTGCACTTGATTCGGCTTTCTTCGCAGGCCTGGAATTCATAGTACACTTGCACCTAAAGTGATGCCGATGCTCCTTGTATGTAGACGTGTGACGACCTTATTGTTTTCTCGTTATCTATACCTTGCTTGTTCTGTCTTTCATCATCGAACATACAAGAGGACGCTTTTACATCGCAAGCCGCCTTTTCTGCGCTTGGACTGCACGATCGCAGGTCTCATGAGGTGGGCTTTTGCCTGCTGCCCTTGATTTGCATGCATGTCTGTAGTCCGAACGCCTGTAGAATTTGTTTGCCGGACTGTTTCGCAGGACTGTTTGCATGAAAACGAAGACGAACGAGCGTGCAGAGTGCAGCCACAGGCAGATGTCGTGAGTCATGCAGTTCGAGTGCGCAGTGCTGTGAAGTTAGGATTCGATCCCACACAAGATTTTGGGCTCGCAGGACAATGTTATTTGTCAGGTCTCCTGTAGTCATGTGGATGTGTAGCTTTCAGCAGTCTGTTGGGATTGTGGACATACCGGACTCTCTGTCTGAGTCCGGTACGACTGAATGCCCCTTGACTGTAGCTGACACACTCATTCTGGATGAAGAGGATGAGAACTGCCCTACTCACCCTGCTGTAATACCTGAATATACCTGACCTCCCTCTGACCACCACTCACCTCTGGAAACCTGTTGAGGTTGAGGCCTTGGAAATCCTCGAACAAGCCAGCATTTCCAAGCAAGACATCCTGCGCTTGTTCAACATGCTGCCAACGTCACTGTTATTGAGCTGTGCCACTGGTGATTTCGTTGTTGCTGGGGCGAACCCTCGCTGTAGGATGAATAACCTGTCTTTCTCTAGGAGCCTGCCATACTTCACGCGTTGTGTGAATTGTTTCTTAAGGAGGGAAGCACCTAGACATGTTTACACCAACTTCATCCTTCGTCGTGGTTGTGTAGGAGCCCCACATCGTGACACCAGGAGTGGGCCTTTCCCCACTGCCGTCCTCGCCCTTACAACAACTCATAAAGACGAGGGGTTGCAAGATCATCTGGGTCGTGTGTACAAGATGCATAATGGGCTGGAGCTCGCAGGCACCGTGGTAAACATCGATGAGTTTTCTACATTAATGCTCGCAAAGTCCTTCATTGTGGTCATGTGAGTTCGGTTTGTAGGGGAAGAGAAAGGGTGATTCTCGTTGCATTTACAGTGTTGCATGTCGGAGCCCTGCATGAGTGGAGCCTTCATGAACTATATACCCTATTTTTCCCAGTGCCCACAGCGCAACAGATCCATCAGGCCACGCACGGAAGCATCCCAGGAGACTCGACAAGACTTCGACAACTCAGACTTCACGAGCCTTTCGCTCTGCCGGTGTCGGTCGCAGACCGACATGAAGTCATTGAGGTGTTGGATGATTCAAGCTGAACTGATGCGTGTAACATGAATAGCTCTGGTGGGTGACTGATGTGACGCTGATGCAGGCCAGGCCACTGCTTTGCCTGCTGCCCTCTCTGCTCAGACCTTGCACTGCTTTCGTTCTGAGAATTGATGACGAGTAGTCCCTACATGGCCTGCCGCTGCTACGCAGAACTGGTACTGACACTTGCATGTACCTAATTAACGAATTCAACACTTGCCTTCTGTTTGCATGAGGTGATGTACTGATGTATGCCTGATCTGCCTTGCCTGGTCTGCCTGTCTGCAATTGGCCCCTGGGTCTTTTCGGGTAACTACTTATTGTTATGTGTTCTAGCACCTTATCATGTTGAACCCGGTTACTCCTCCCCTAAACAAACCACTAACCCCGCGCCAGTGCTGTCACATGGCTCTGCATTGCTGGCTATGTTTTCACGGAAAGCTAGACGGCTTTGCATGGTGTGGTGTGCACCGTGGAATGATGTCACCTGGCTCTGTATTGCTGGCTGTGCTTCCAGAGAAAACCGAGCGTCTCTGCATGGTGATGTGTGCATCGTGGAATGATGTCAAGCCTTGGTTTCAATCTGAAGTTGGCGCTGTCCCTTCCGACTGCTTTTTGTGATGTGTGCCTGACTTGGCTGAGTGCCCTGGAACTGAGTTCCACTGGAAGACGACAAAGTTTGCACACTGCAGGGTGTTGGTACAGACAAGAAAGCGTCTTGTGGCGTCTACTTTGCATGTCCTCTGGCACATCGGAGTTTTCGTGGGTTGTACGCCGGTTGGAGGTGCCACAAACTTGCGCCTTCGGCGGGTGATGTGAGCTGCCCGTCAAACTGCTGTCACAGACTGTTGGAGCAAAGATACCAATACGAGCGATGGTATGCTGGATGGACGAAGCAAAAGTCTGCCGGATAACATTTCCACGGAATCAGTGCAGTGCTGGGAATGTGCGCCTTCAAAGTTCTGACATGTGGCTCCTGTGAGCGCTAAAGTGCGCTACGTGTACTGAGTGATGGGCTCGATGTCTCGCAAAACATGGTTGAGAAGCTCTCATTGCTTCAAGGTGAACTTGTATGTATGGTCAACTCAATGCACTGACCGAGCAGCAGGGATGAGAACTTTAGTACTCTTACTACCTTGGTCTTTTGTCTTTGTCTTATTCTTGTTTTATGCTGATGAAGCGACGCTGCTGAACTTAGCACGCATGGAGCCGGAGTACTACATGGCCTTACCTTTTGTTCCGGTGTTTTCTTGTTCGGCTCCAGGCTTGATGTAGTGACGCAATGAAGGTGAAGTGTGTAGAGTAGTTGAGGGTAGTTGCTTTCCGAAGACAGACCTCGTCTGGCGTGCCGAGTTGCGAGAGTGTAAATACCCAAAGGCCTCCCAGCTCGCCGACTTGCTCGATCCTTAAACTTGTAGGCCCCAAACCCCGTACAAGTTCAAGCCCGGACTCAACAGGTGCCAACTAAGCTGAGCCCAGGTGGCCGGGTCTGCTGTCTCAGTACCTCCAAATGATTTGGTGCCAACCGGTGCAGGAGGAGGCGGGGGATAAAGGGGGGCGGCTTCACAAGCCGAGAGCTTGGGGTTTACAGGTTGAGGTTTCTAGGGTTGGCACTAAGTATGTTCATGCATACAATCTCCGTCACCTGCAACCCAAACATCTACGCCCCATCTCTCCGAAGCCGTTATGGCCTTACCAAGCACAAACAGCTGGAGCTTTAGGAAATAGTCTTCGAACCTACACTGGCCTAAATTGTTACTGCTTTTCCTCCTGTGCCTTGGACCTCTAAACTCCTCAAGCCACTAAACTGCAAGAAGTCCAGTTCCCTTGTTTCCTCGCGAAGCTCGGAATTCCTGTGGAATCTTGAACTTGGAATGCCCTGACTGGACTGGCCCGGAACCCGACCTAATGAAGATCCTGCAACTGTCCGCAGACGGGAGTGGTTCAGCGGCTCCTTCCCCATCCTGACCTGCAGTGCTGGATGCTCCAGCTTGATTGAGATATTCCGTTATGTTCCGTTCCGTTCACGTTTATGTTCCTACTGGGATCGGATGCAGAATTTGACGTGTGGTCTCCAGCGGTTGCAGCCTGGGGCCCCTTGCCAAAAAAAAGGCTCCTGGGTATTGGGCCCTTGGGATGGAGAGGCTCTCCCAAGTGCCAACAGATGACGAAATGTATGTCAGGCGACGAAGTACGCCGTATAGGGAGTTCCATCGTCAAGAAAGGACTCCATATCACACCGTATTCCCGCCTGAGTTTTCCGTTGGTTTATCTTGTCATGGTGCAATTCAAAAGCAACCACAGGAGGGTCGCACTCGCTTGCAAGCCATTTTTTTCATTGTTAGCGATCTGTTCGGGCAAAAACGGCTAAAGCTCGTGTAGCTCTGCCCGCGATTTTGTTCCCTTGTTTCGCGGGACCGTTGAGGGTGGCACGGAAGAGCGACAGAGAGACTGAGAGAGAGGGAATGCGTGCTCGTTTGATTGTTTCTGCCTTGCATCGTTCGAGACCACGCTTTGCAACTTTGCTGCCTGTGGCATCAGGGATGGCATGATTGCAAACGTTTTGTTACAGGTTCTGTTTTTCAAAGTGTTATCGCGATAGATGGACCTTGGGTGCATGTTCTGCAAAAACCCAGGCTAGGTATTTTCTGCACGCAGGGGACAGTCCATGGTACCCTTTTCTTCCCTTAGCCCCATGCTGCTTGCTTGGTTCTATAGGAGGACAGTCTGCACGAATTGTGCACGTGTCTGAAAAGATCGAGCCAGCGTTTGTCTTTTCAGTCTATGTTATCATTGCTATCTTCATTCAGCTGTGTTCGATCTCGTTTTCACATCCCCATCAAACCCCTCGATCAGGGGGGGCCCTAGTGGCCGGAAGACTTAACAGGCCAAGCTTGTCCCAGTCGTGAGTGCTGAACTCGTCCCTCACGCCCTGGAGAAGACGAGACAGAGAGAGAGATAGACTTGCTGCCAGCCCACACGAAGCCCGTGTAAAATGTAGTAGTTCACCTGCAACGCAGAAAAAGGTCCAAGTTCAACGCAGAAATTTTTCCAATCCCGCCCCCATCACCCAAATTTGGAAAGCACTACAACACAAGCAAACCACAGAGCCCGCAGCTCAGAGCTTAATTAATGACATGACCCAGATTGGAGATCTGGCATGGAAACGCCGGCTGCCTCCAAAAGTGGGTAAGACAAGCACAGCACAAGAGCCTGTCCTTTCATGCGGGGAATATTCCGTGTATATGTCGGTTGTAGACTGGGCAAAAGCACCCTGAGCCTAGATATTTCAGGAGCAGCGATCACATGCCGCTGGCTGTTATAGCCATCATCGGGCTGAGCTGCTGGTGTGCCTTGCTGTTGTAATGATGTGATTTCGGGCAGGGGTGAAGACTTCCACGGTCCGGGTTTTGGTGGCCCTCGGCGATGCAAGGAACTAAAGTCAGTCGCAAAGTGGCGCGAGCTAGAAAGCACAGAGCTGAACTACCCCGGCATCTGTTCAATCTGCTATTTACCAGCTTTCTTTATCGCCGGAGGGTACTGCTTTTTGCCTGCTCATCCCGCTCTACTTTGCACCGGCTGGCTGTCACGGCACCAGAGAGCTTTCTCGCAGCAGCTTGGGACTTCACTACCCTGTGGAGTCCACTGCTTTCCACAGCTTGTAGACTTGTCCTGCACGCCCCATTCCACTATGTTGCTAGTACCCATCGGAACGCCTCCTACGCTCCCCTTTACGCCGGAATGGGCCCTTGCTTCCACGACCTTGTCGGGCAGTCACCAGACGGTTAAAAAATCCAGCATGGTCGTTCCGAATCCCTTGCGAAATCAAGGCCTACAACTAGCAGCACAGATTCGCAGCATCGAATCTTGAACCGCTTGGACGTCGCCTATACGACAATCATGAAGACATTGCTGTGCTCGAGAACACCAGACGGATGTGATCTGACCGAACAAGTGGATGGTGAAATTCCCCCACACAGTGTGTTAACACTCTGGGGTTTTCATGTTCAGAGTAGAGCGTATGGTTTAGTGCAGCTGGGAGGGACGCCGGGCGAAACATTCGCCGGAAAGTGGCTCCCGCTGTCGTGCGCTGCATATGTTAGGTTCATGTCCTCCTGATGCGGCCGCGTCCTCCGGGTAAGGGTGAATCCCAGAACGCTGAATCCGACTGAATTCTAGCAGCATATAGTATAGGGTGAATGTAAATGATTTTGGAATGGTGCACCGGAATCGCTCGAAAGCCACCACACAAGGCGGGGGAACATTGCACCCCGCCAGAACATGGCAGGAGCGATTTTGGTGGTGGTCCTGGTGACGTCCTGGTGGTCTCCTGTTTCCTGTTTCCTGCTCTCTTGATGAAATTTCTGGGGTCTCGTAATGGGCTGCCGGTGGTCTCCTGGTTTTTGCGGTTATCTCACGTTATCTCCTTGTGCGGGAGGGGGTGCTGGTGATGTCCTTGCACTTGCTGTTTGTCTGTTCCTTCACTGTTTTGGTTGGGGCACTAATTCTAGGTGTGCGACCGAGGGGAACCAACGAACTGCGCAGTCCGGTCATGAGCCACTGCAGTTGATTACGGGATTTCGTGAGCGGGGTGTCCGAACGCTTTTTTGTATTGGGGGCCCGATGAAAGAAATTACAGCCCCATATAACGGCAGTAGAGCATAGGTGCTGAACCCGCGATTGTTGAAGTCAGCCAGGCTGGAGGCCAACAAGCGGGAACAATTCCACTCCAGTAAGCAATGCAGGAGGCTAGCAATGACGCCGATTTCCCCAACTCCCTTCTTCATCTTCTTCGCTTCCAACTCGACTCGTGTCCGGTCCCAGCTCGTGAGAGCGTGATTCGAGCGCCGGCTGTCAAGCACAATCTCTGCTTAAGCAGGGGCGATCAAATGAAGCATGTGCGATCAAATGAAGCACACGGGATTCACGGGGGCTTGGGGCAATTGAGGTTTGGGGTGGAGGATTGTCGCGCTCGGGCTGAAGGTAGTTTGGATGAAGAGTCTAGAGTGAGTGTTCTGTGTTCAGGATATAGGCGTCTTTGGGTTTTAGTTGGGACGTCTCAATGGTGCTCGGACGTTCAGGCGATTGCACTAGTCCTGACGCAAAAGGCACGTTTCAATGACTCAAGCATCGGCTTTCCGGTTTCAGTGGGTGTGTGCCTTGGTGCGCCTATCCAGTGTGTCAATGTTTGCAAGCCAGAGAAACCAATCCAATAAACCACGCTAGCAGAACATCTGGATCTAGTAAGTCTTCGGGCTCCAGCGGAAAAAGACAGATGGACAGATATATGGTATATAGTCATACGCATGTGCAACCTCCGGTCTAGTCATAGTCTGGTGAGTCTAGTAGTGGCGAGTCAGTTTGAAGAGATGACAGTGAAGTACGTAGTATCACCCTGTTCTAGCCTCGTGGCAAAGGTGTCGGCATGCCGCTGCTGCTCATCCTGGTGATTTATGGGCTCAGGGACAAGAACAGCCCGGAAAATCAGCGAAGGTTCGGGCACCCCGGCCGATTACCAGTAAGATTTGATCGCACGCCGCCAGGGCGTACGATACTGTGAGATTTAGGGGTGAGGGTTTACAGGGTTTGGTAAAGCCAATTCGCCTGCTGTGTCTGCTCAGGCACGAAGGCTCGTTCGTGGATCTCATATGCACATGAATACACAATTACGCCAATGGGGAGATGACAGTTGCGATCTCAACAGGCTCGTCAATGAAGTTGACATTTTCACTCGTTCTGAGTGCTTAAGGTTGAAGCTGCTTTTTCCAGACATGTGCATCTACGTGTGATGCAGCAAGTACACAACAGCTGCTAAGTGGCGGGACACTGTAATATTTCCATATTCATGAGGAAGGTCGAAGCCTCGAACCAGAGGCCATCCAGAGGCCCTTCATTGGTTTTGGACAGATATGTGGCACCATTGCAGATTTCGGTATTGCAAATTAAGTGAAAAAGCCATGAAATAAACAAACTGTTAAGTTTATATAATCATATATATATATATACAGATGTGTGTATATATATATGTGAATTACATAGTCAAGTCTAAGGTACTTCATCAATGGCTTCGAACCGCGCTTTTGGCAGCTTGACTTTGGGCCGTCCGGTTTCAGCCGTTGGTGAAGTTACTCTGCCAGGTATGTTTGATCCTTTGCTGCCGGCAATTTCGAGGAGCTCTGAATGAACAGACTGTCCTTTTCCATACATCTCCAGTCAACAAATGTTCAACTCCAACACATGCTTCAGATACTTTTTGATATTGTATCTAGCAACTACCATCCGCCTAGGATTAAGGAACTGCCACTGCTAAGGCAACGGCACAGGCCACAAAGGATCCACAGATTCGAAGTACCTGCCCAACATCCCTTGATCTACAGAGTCTGAAGAGCTACATCGTAAGCCTGTACGTTTACATCCTGAATCCCAGAGGGGAACTTCGGTGGCTGAAGGTGGCTGCCAAAAGTGGAGCCCTTGCAGGAATTCAGAAAATCCCTACTGTAGTCCCTGGCGTGTTCGGCGCTGGCTCAGGTGGTATGATTTAGTGGTCCGGCGGCTAGACATCGCCTGCATGATGCTGGTCACGTACACCTCCCTCACAGATGATCAACGAGCGAAGCTGCTCTCGATCCCTGGCCAGCCAACATTGGGATACAAGGCTTAGGAACCCAGTGCTTGCACTGTGCATGAGAACAGAAACTTAAAAAGGAAATATATGTGTGTGTATGTGTTTATGTATTTGTTTATATATGTATATATTCCCCCCCTCACAGATCCACCTTTTTCGGCCTCAGGCACATGCCATCGAGAATGGCATGATACAGTTTCACCGCCCGTGGGCGAGCGTACAGGGAAGCCTTTGCAAGCTTCATAGAGAAAAAACCTAGCTGAAAAAAGTAATCGAAAACGGATAACATCTTGAACTCTTCCAGGCCTGTGACAAGACTCTCGGATTTTAGGTGTATGTTTTCAGTTAAATTTGTTCAGTCAGGGTTTTTCGGTTAGGGACTTGTCGGTTAGGTTGTTTCTGCCAGGTTGTTTCGGTTAGGTTCTTTCAACTAAGCTTGCAAGGCTTCCCTAGGCCCTAGACCCCAACCCACCGCCCTTGAAGACAGACTGTATCATGCCGTTCTCGGTGGCACGTTCCTGAGGCCAAGAACGGTGGATCCGTCGGGCCGGAGACCCCTGAACTTGTTTGAAAATGTTTGAAATTGGAGTATGTAAAGTGTTTGAATACTCGTATGGTGCTCATGTCGTGTTCCAGGTGCTTTTAGTAGTGCGTAAGTAGTGCGAACTCTAATATGTGTTACCATTTGCTCAGCAGTTAGTACTCATACGAACATGAAGGCGGTATTTCAATGTCAATGCTTACTATCGATGCAGTAATACATGTTCCAAAATTCGGTCGATACCTACTTGATGTTCAGCATTGAAATCTACAGCGATGTCCACATACTTGTACCTGTGGTTGACACCTACGTCATGTCAAGCAGTGAATTATACCACTATACCTGGTCACTAGTTTAATCCGATCGCGATGGACGCCTTGGACCCCAAGATTGTGCTTTCGAAGAGGGCAAATGCATGCAGCTAGCATTCTTGAAACGGGAGGGCGGCAGCGTGATTTGTGGGGACGCCTAAGAGAACCAAGCCCAGCCTATGGCAATAAAACCCTGTGGCCACAAGACCCCGGACCCAGACACCTCAAAGCAAACCTGAATTCAAGAACCAGTCCACTATGTGGATTCTTTCGCAGCGGACAACTTTGATATCAACAGTTTTCGCCATTCGGCATTTGGCGAACCGAATGTTTGCGAATCCTTCGTGATGGCAGCATCGACTTGTGCATGTAATCATACTCGTGCTTTCTGATAAGTCTCCTGCAAACCCTTACAATCCTAAACTCCCAGCACCTCTAGTCTTCTTGAGGCGCGTAGATGCTCTCCGTCCCAGGTATCCCGTGATCTCGGGTGCGCAGATGGCGATTTGTGCTTGGCTGCAGCCCTTTGAGAACAGTCAAGCGCAGCGGCTCGCCAGGGAAGAGGGTTACGGAGTTGCCGTTTAGGGTCTGAGTGGGCTCACCCATTCCTTGCACCTGCGCATACACTGGTGCATGCTGGGTCTGTCTTAGCACTCAAGCCCTGCTTGCATGCTGATCTCAAGAACCACGTCTGGAATGTCCCATAAAACTGAGTAGACATGTCGAAACCAGAGAAACTTGAGGTGTGTTCAAATGTCGCGTGATCACTGATATAGTGTTTAGACTTTAAGATTCGAAGACCCAAAACTGATAAGTTTCAATCAGCGAGGGAGAGAGACAGAGAGAAGGCCTTTGCCCTCAACCCTACAGCCCTGAGCGAAAGCAACGCTCGATAAAGTTCGAAGGATACGGAGAAAGTCGCACGGCCCTCGTTTGTACACGGCCCACACTATCAGGATCTTGGATTTCTTTGAGATTGGCCTGGCCATCTTCAGGTTCCTGCTGCTCCGCGGCGGGTATGGGCGGAGACTGTTGATACATTGCTTTCCCTTTGAGGCAGCTGCTTGTGTTTGAGTTAAGACTACGTACCCGACTGGAGCAGGGACAAGTCCTGTGCGCATGCGGCAATGCAAGAACCGTTGCCAGTACCTCAGACAAGCAGGTATGCAGTATGCATGGCTCTGTACCATCTGCTCTTTTCGGACAAATATCGGTTGAACGCAACCGCTTCGGGATGCGTCGATAATGCTGCGGATGGTTCGGGCCGGAGTCAGCTGTATGCCTCCAAGGAGCAGTGCAGGAACTGCTCAATCTTAAGGTTGTTGCTCCAGCTGAAAGCGCATCTACACACCGCCTTATTGTGGAGGGATCTATTGTTTTCGTCCTGACCCTTACACCGGCAACGATGAATGGTTTGTCATCGATGACCCTTCAAAGAAGTTGGTGCAGCAACGTGTGCTTCCACGTCCACGCGAACCATTCATAAACAGAAGTAAACCCCGTCCGTTGACTGCGTGTGTGTGGATGCGATGAGGTGGTAGCCAGCTGCGACGCACGAAAACTTGGTGCTTTCCTGGATGGTGAACCCAATCACGAAGATTATGTAATCGGGCGCATGAGATTTTCATGCATCACGCAACGTTCGCCGACGGTTTCTTGCATTTGGGGTTCCGAAAAGCCCACATCCCGGTTGGGCCAGTCAGTTGAACAGCTCAACTTTGTCCTTGCATGGCACGATGCGGGACCACGAAAGCCTGACAATTACGCTTGTTGCGGATGCCCAAGCCAAGGCAACCCAGCGATGCACTGCCTCTGCAACAAGGAACAAAAGACGGCATGCCGACAGCATGACCCCGACATCCTGTCAAGTGTCGTGTCAGACCTCTTCGATAGTGCAGCCAGTGAAGCGGCCGTAATTGTTAGGTGAAAGCGCCTTCCACGTCGAAGGCGAACCACGGCAGCTGCCGACCGCCCTGTCAATGGCTTCATCGGAAAAACCGCAACCGGTAACCAAAGGCCTGACGACGGAAGATTGAATCGCCGCGAGAGGCTGAGAAACCAGGAAGATCTGCAAAAGAGAACACACCCACAGAAAAGCACCATGCAGCGCTTCTTTTTGTCTCTAGGGGATACTCTACCAAACCCCGCTTGCAGCCAAGGAACAGCCAGTGTTGAGAGCAGAGCACGGAGCACTGAACAGGACGAGAGGTTAAGAAGGATAAGAGGGCATCTGGCGACTGCAGCAAAGCCATCACAGCCCGCGCGAAGGCATCAGAGATCAAGCTGCGAAAGACCTCCCTGAACGCATACCAGCCGCTGTTTCCGTGACCACCCCCTGGCACCGTAACTGCCAAGTGGCAGAACTGAAGTGGGAAGAACGACAGGTGCGCCGAGACGTTACATCGCTGAGTCCTGAGGAGCACAATCCCTCATACGGCACACGGGGCCCTTGCCCGAAGACGTTTTCTTGTTGGGCCCTCCTGTGTCGCAGAGGCACCCTGGCAAAGTGCAGGCTGCGAGGTTTTCAGGGTTTCGGTTTCGCCTGAAATTTGTTTGGATCGGGCATGTCGCGCGAGCTTGTTTCCAAGGTTCAGCATGGTCTCGGTGATCCTCATCTTGGCCCCACGGAGGGAAGCCACATGGATCTTGGCAGGCGAGAAGTACGGTATGCCGTCCGAGAGTTAGAGGTAAAGAAGCCCATTTGAGGTTCATTTCAGCTGTATCCAAGTTTGGGGGCGATAATACAGAGTTGCACTCGAGGCTTCAGAATTTCGGATGCGACCGTGGCTGCATAAGGGAAGAAGATGCCTAAGACCTAAGAAAACCCAGACACTGTTGGGGCGAGCGAAGCCTTTGTGGCCATGCGCGACCCCAGCCGATGTACATTCCTGTCTTGACAGTTCGTGGAAAGGCATGTGCAGGCATTGGGCATGAAGCCAGACCCTTTCAGTCCTGAACTCTGAAACCTCATCCTTACATGAGTTGTACGTGTGTGATGGTGCGGGTGTGCATGTATGTGTGTGAGTGTGTGCGCGTATGTGTATATATATATGTACATACACATATGTGTATGTGTGTGTATATATATATATATATATATATATGTGTGTGTGTGTTTGTGTTGTTTGTTTGTTTGTTTGTTTTGTTTGTTTTGTTTGGGATTATGTGTAGAGACTGCCCTGGAATCAGGTAGGCTTGTAGCGGTCTGTATGCTGAGAGTAGCTTGTGTTGAGAACGCCGTTTATCGGTAGCTCTTTTGTGGCTTAACAAGGACGATCTTTAGGTTCAAGGCCCATGGTTGTATCGTCTCCTGAGAGGGCAGTGTTGGCTGCCTCTTGATCGGAACGATGTCCAGGCGAGCTCGCTCTGGTGGAGGGGCGGGGGCCCGCGACCGGGGTCATCGGACCAGTGGCGGAGTGCCTGCCACCTTTGAACGATGGGGCAGCCATGGGTGAGATTTATTTTCGGGAGGCGGTTGGTTCGGACTTTGATTATTTGGTTTTTGAGGTGCTGGGTGACCGCTATGAACGGCTGGGGCTGNTGCCACCTTTGAACGATGGGGCAGCCATGGGTGAGATTTATTTTCGGGAGGCGGTTGGTTCGGACTTTGATTATTTGGTTTTTGAGGTGCTGGGTGACCGCTATGAACGGCTGGGGCTGGCTGTTGGCAAGGTCACGCAAAAGTATGAGGTCAGCAGTGATGGGATGTTTGTGGATCTGACCTATCTAGGCACCGACAATCCCTACTATAGATGGTACATCGAGAATGAGGGCCACAAGGGCGGCCTTCCAACCAACTCTTATCATCATCTTTGTCGTCGGCACGCCTCCCGGTGTAGCCACAACTTTGGCATGAAAGACGTCGTTCATATCCAAAAATGGGCGGCTATATCACGTGCAAGTGCCAGTGACTTGCTAGAGTCATGGGGGCTTCCCAAGCTTCCGCCTGAGCGGATCCTCCCCGGCAGTGGTAAAGCCGCCCCTGGAGCAGGCAATCGGGCAACAAAGCGCACAGGCTTTCAAGCTCTCCCTGGACCCAAGGTGGAAGAGGCCGAGCCGGGGGAGGATGAGGAAGAGGAAGTGGAGGAGCCAACCAGGCCTACCGTGAAGAAGCGAAAGAAGTCTTTGCCCAAGGCACCCAAGCAGACAGGGGCATTGGATGCGATGTTGGACGATGGTTTGGAATCGGTTGGTGATCCCAAGGACGCCCGGGTTGAGAAGAGGCTTGGACAGCTTCGGGCAAAGCTTCTTGGAAAGAAAGAGGAGGCGCGATCACGAGGGCCTGGCTCAGTGTTGGCTGGGCGGGCTGCCGAGGTGGCGGAGAAGGTTAAGGCTAAGAAGCCGAAGCACGCCGACATGGTACAGAGCCTTCAAAGGGCCCTGGGAGGAGGACGCCGCGGCCGGGGCTCGAAAGAGCCTGCCTCGTCAGATGAGAGCGACGAGGAGGCTGAGGATGATGATGATGACCTGGACTTGTCAGGCAGCTCAGGCTGGGAACAGCGCCGNGGAGGACGCCGCGGCCGGGGCTCGAAAGAGCCTGCCTCGTCAGATGAGAGCGACGAGGAGGCTGAGGATGATGATGATGACCTGGACTTGTCAGGCAGCTCAGGCTGGGAACAGCGCCGGAAGAAGTTGCGAAAAATCGCGGAGGAGCGGCCGGGTAAGCTCCTTCTTTCAGGACTGCAGTCGATGCAGGAGCAGCTCGGGCAGGTCACCGGGGGCGACTCGAACGAGACGTTGTCGGACTCTGCTGGGGACCTTCTTATGCAAAGGTTTAAGTCGGTTGTGATGTCGCTGAGGGACAACAGTGAGAAGTTCGGTCGCTTCCTCGAGCTCATCCCAGAGGAGATGGTCGGGATCTCGCCGGAGGAAACCTTCTATGCAAGGGAGTTGGCCCANGGAGGACGCCGCGGCCGGGGCTCGAAAGAGCCTGCCTCGTCAGATGAGAGCGACGAGGAGGCTGAGGATGATGATGATGACCTGGACTTGTCAGGCAGCTCAGGCTGGGAACAGCGCCGTAAGAAGTTGCGAAAAATCGCGGAGGAGCGGCCGGGTAAGCTCCTTCTTTCAGGACTGCAGTCGATGCAGGAGCAGCTCGGGCAGGTCACCGGGGGCGACTCGAACGAGACGTTGTCGCCAATTATGGTTCGTTATCTTCTGACTATGGTGCTGCCAGCTCACCCGGTGAAGGCCATGGGTGAGGCAAAGTACCGTGAGTTGCGAACTTTGTGCCAGGCTATGGACGCTTTGCTGAAGGGAAAGGTGGACTCTGCTGGGGACCTTCTTATGCAAAGGTTTAAATCGGTTGTGATGTCGCTGAGGGACAACAGTGAGAAGTTCGGTCGCTTCCTCGAGCTCATCCCAGAGGAGATGGTCGGGATCTCGCCGGAGGAAACCTTCTATGCAAGGGAGTTGGCCCANTCGGTTGTGATGTCGCTGAGGGACAACAGTGAGAAGTTCGGTCGCTTCCTCGAGCTCATCCCAGAGGAGATGGTCGGGATCTCGCCGGAGGAAACCTTCTATGCAAGGGAGTTGGCCCATAAGACGGCGAAGGCGGAGAAGTTGCTGGGCTAGGGACTCCGCGGGGGAGCGCTCAAGCCGGCGAGCCTCTCTCAACGCGACCCCCTTTACCATCGGCAGCCGAAGGCAGAAAATACCACGGAGGAGGAAGCCCCAAGCGAAAAGCCGAGATCTCCAAGCCGCTCGCCGCTAGCACGCAAGAGGGCCCAGTGAAAACGAAGGACGAGCGGCGAGTGACTTTCGCGGACGAGGGCGAGACGGAGGCCAGACCAGGAAAGATGATGATGTCCGTTTCGCAGGCCAGACAGATGACCCCGCGACAGCCCAACGAGACAAAGAAGGCATGGAAAGACCGGGTGTTCAAGACAGCCCGGGGGGAGACCACGGGGTGACGGCCCCGGTGGTGCCACATCCAGGTGACGGGCCCTCTGAGCCTAAAAACCATGGTTTTGGGGCATTTCCAGAAAAAACAGCCCGCCAAGAAGGAGAGATCCCCAATCCGTCCTCCTTCCTAGGCCGTTTTTCTCTGGCTGAGAGCCGCGGCCTGAGTGTTTTTAAAACGTCTGGGGAGTCCAGCAGTTGTACAGCTTCTGGTGTTGGCCAGAAAAACGCGGGGCGGACCTTAGCTTTTATGGAACTGCGGGAGTTGTGCCTTGATGGTTTGGATGTCGGCATGGATGAGCGTTTTAAAGGACTTTTGCATGAGGGCTTACCAGAGAAGCGTTGTGCATTACAGTTGGGACTCACGGTGCTGCAGCTCCTGTTGTCTTCACCACGAGATGGTTCATTCTTAGCCGGGGTGAGTGCTCCGGTGAAAACGGATGCCACGCCAAATCTGCGGGACCGGGATGTTCTACCACTTCCGGTTCCCCCGGTAGGGGCTGTACTGCACCTGTGCAGGCATCTGGTGCGATCACCCACGGGACTTCTCAAGTGGGACCCTCAGTGCTTCAAGCAGATGGGAAAGCAGCAACTGAAAAAGCTGGTGAAGGCCAGCTGTTTTCAACTTTGGCGATTGCTCATGGTGTCAGTGCTTAACGGGGAATATCAGTCGTGGGATGGGCCTTGTTTTGGAGCCCTCGAATTCCCTGGGAATGCCAGCCAAGTCGAGGCCTTTGAGCACTTAGATTCGTTATGCCAGTACTTTGCTAGAAATCCGTTGTGCGAGCGTTGTGGAATGTGCCCGCGAGATGTTATTAAGTCCAAAGGAGTGGACTACGCGGGAGGTGAGGTGCTGCACGCGCTGCCGCTAAAGGTTGGAGAGCTTCTACCTGGCCTTCCTGCGGATGGCGTTGCAGGCAGCTTGCAGGCCAGCGACGTAGCAGTGGGGGATGTGGCGCAGTGGGTGACAAACCCTGAGTTGGCGTTACTGCCACGGGATAGTTGGCCAAATCCTTTACCGCAAGCGTCGATGAAAAGTAGCACAAAAGATTGGCATGAACTGGTACCATTACTGGTTAAGAAGCGCATACTCGAGCCCATCAGCAAATCGGAGATTTTCACGGTCAATGGCACCCCGCTGCTCAACGGTGCCTTTGCTGTTCCTAAGAAGGGCACACCCGGTGAAGGCCAGGTAAGAGTGACCCGTCTTATAATGAACATGATACCAAGCAACTCGTTGCAACGGCTTATGCAAGGAGACCTCGCTACACTTTCTGGTTCTGCGGGGTGGGTGGGGGCCCATCTTAGTCCAAACCAAGTCCTACTATGGAGCGGAGAGGACCAACGAGGAGCTTATTATGCATGGTCATTGCCGCATGCCTGGCGCAAATTCATGGTTTTCAAATGGCCCGTACCAGGTGAGCTCGTAGGCAAACCAGGTGTGTCAGAGGTGTACCTGGCGGCTGCGGTTCTTCCAATGGGATGGTTGAACGCAGTGGGCCTCTTCCAGCACCTGCATCGCCGACTAGGGTTAGCTCCCCCACCTAGTGGTGCAGGCCACTGCGAGGACCAAGAATGGCGCCGCGATCGTCCGGTTCCGAGCTCCGCAGTCTCAGAGGACGGTGGTTGGGTCCAGTTCTATTTGGATGATTTTGATTGCCCGGAATTTGTTGACAGAAAGGTTTGGAAACGTCTTCAGGGAACTATGTCGGCAAATCATCACCGCCAGTTGGAGGCTTACAGGCATGTTGGTGTGGAGATTTCGGAAGATAAGTCACATGTACGTGAGCCTCGTGTCATCCGCATGGGCGCTGAAGTCGATGGGGTTGCCGGGTTTATTGGACCACCCTCGGAAAAGTTATTGGAAACTGGTTGGCTTTGCGTGTGGTTGCTTAGTCGAGCCTGCGTGGGAATAAAGCCACTCTTGATGGCGCTTGGCCGTTTGGTGAGGTGTTTTGAGTTTCGTCGGCCGCTGCTGTCAATATTGGATCAATGTTGGCCTCGTGAGCAATACCGATTTCGTCGCACCATCAACCAGAATACTGCGCGCGAGTTGGTAAGAGCATTGTGTGCGCTACCTTTGGCCGTGGGTTCGTTGCGTACTCCTTTCTCGGGTTTGGTTACTTGCTCGGATGCGTCAACAGAAGGTGGTGGTCTTTGCGCATCAGCAGGGCTTACCAGTGAGGGTATGAACATGCTGAATCGGCTGGAGAGTGGCGAGGTGCACTGTTTTCAACCTGCGGGGGCTTTGCCGCTAAAGGGGGACCAAGGGCCTAGAGTTGTGGTTGTTTCCATCTTTGACGACATTGGTGCCTTAATGGTGGCGCTGACTCGGCTTCCTTGTCAGGTGGTCTGCTATGTAAGTAGTGAGGTGGACCGTGAACAGAAGAAAGTAATCCGCAGGCGTTGGCCAGGCGTGATTGAGCTGGGAAACATTTCAACCGTCGATGAAAAACAGGTGGAGCTTCTTCAGCGCTCAACGGGAGGCCACGTTGACTTGGTTTTGGCAGGGGTGAGGTGCCCGTGCCAGGAGTATGGAGCCAGTGCTCAATCACCTGGTGCACAGCTTTTTACTGAGAGCTTGCGAGTTATCAACTTGTTGAAATCCTGTTTTATGGTCCCTGTTCATTATCTCGTGGAAAACATTGCAAACCTAACACCTGAAGAGCGCGATAACTTCAGCCACACATTGGGGATGAAACCCTTTTTGATTGATGCCAGATGGTTCACCTGGTGTCGACGACCTCGCTTGTTTTGGTGCTCGTGGAGTCCTGTGGCACAAAGTAGCGAGTCGATGACCGTCCATGAAGGATACACCAGCTGGGACTTCGCCATGTGCCGTGACAACCGTGAAAGCTGGGTAGAGCCTGGGTGCGTTTGGAAGGGTGATGATGACGGGTGGCTGCCCGATTTGACTCAACCCAAATCACGAGTGAAGGCCCCAAACATACCTCTTGGAATCGCTGAGGCGTCCACAGGTGCGGTTCAACGATGGCAGGCAGACAGCTTTCGTGTGCCAGTGCTCAATTATGAGGAGAGTGCCATGGTTGTGGATGCCACTGGTGCTTTGCGTTTGCCATCATTGTCTGAGAGGGAGCTGCTTATGGGGTTTGATAAAGATTACATTGGTGGTACTCTCCCACACAAGATGAACAACACTTCGAAGTTTGAACTGGGCAGCCGTATGATTGGTAAGGCACAATGTGTTCACGTTTTGGTTATGCTCTGCCATTCGTTGCTCTCACTCTATGGGCTTACAACTAGTCGAGATCATGCTGCTTTGGTTAGACAAGTCTCTTGGGCCCCACCTGCTTGGTTGCTGTTCCCGAGGTTTGTTAAAGGCTCCTGGGAAACCAAAGAGAGCAAAGAACTGGTTAAACACTTTTGCCGACAAGCCGAGAAAGGTGGTACAGACGTCAGATTGGATGTGGGGGTTCCATTTCGTGCAAGGGCATGGCCTCGAGCGGGGATTAACTCGTCATGGTTCAACTGGTCTGTTGTGCATGGTTATGTCTGGAAACATGATGCCCACATAAACGTTCTCGAACTGCAAGCAGTGATTAATGGGCTCAAATGGAGATTGCGCCGTGCTGGGAATGGACGCTGTCGTATCCTGCATTTGATTGACAATCAAGTTGTCTGTGCTATCGTTGCAAAAGGCAGAAGCAGCAGTGCTCGCTTAAAGAAGGGCCTGAAGAAGCTAAACTCGCTAGTGTTGGCTAGTGGGGTGGTGCTTGCGGTGGGTTACGTGTCGACGGACGCAAACCCCTCCGACATACCCTCGCGATGGGGCGCTCGCTTACAGCTACGCAGAAAGAAGACAGGCAAAAAGACCGTAAAGGCAAAACTCTGAAGTCACAAATGATTTCGACACAGATCCAAGAACGCTATGCTGCAGCAGTATTGCATATTTTGACCTTTCTTAAAGATATGAGGTCTGGCAGTTTGTCTTGGGACAATTTCGATGAGTCGATTTGCGCTTGGATTGAATTTGCCTATTCAGATGGTGAGCACAAGTCCCTGGTGAATTTTGCTTTGGCGGGTTTGCAGTTCTACCTTCCAGCTTGTGTGGGCAAGCTCAAACAAGCTTGGCGTCTAGCAAAAGTTTGGCAACGGTTAGAGCCACCGTTACGTGTACTCCCCCTGTCGCCCCTACTGGTAGCAGCTTTCGCAGGCGCATGTGTGCAGATGAGTTTTATTCCGGAGGCGGCCGCGCTGCTGGTTGGATTTGATTGCATGTTGCGCTCGGGAGAGCTTTACAACCTCCGCCAGAAGGACATTACGTTTCTGCGAGATAAGGCGGTCCTTTGTTTAGGAAGAAGCAAAGCCGGAAAGCGCACAGGCGCGAATGAGATGGTGGTAGTAGAATCACAGCTCGCGGTGCGCTGGTTACGCGAAGCCTGCACGATGATCCACCCAGGAGATCGTCTTCTCTTTCGGGGCGAACGTTTCTTCAGAAAGCTCTTTTATGCACTGCTGGAGTTCTTTCAGGTTCAAGGTTTTGTGACTGTCTACAGCCTGCGCAGGGGTGGTGCGACATGGAACTTCCTCTTTCATGGCAGCATGGAAAAGACGCTTTTGCGTGGACGCTGGTCCAGCACTTCAACAGCACGTATTTACCTACAAGACTCAGCTGCTACAGTTAGCCACTTGCAACTTAGCTCAGACCAACGCATGATGGCGCAAGTGGCCGCATCTGCACTGAAGAAGACGAAAACATGCCGCTAAAGATCGTCGGAGCTTGACGGCTAAAGCCAGGTTGGGCAAGTGAGGAGGAGAGCCCTTGTGCTTTTTCTTAAATGCTTCGGATCGATCCTTTCAGATGCATCAGTGAGGCGGTGTTTGCCGTTATTCCTGAGGCGAGAGGTTATTGATTTACTGCGTGGGCANTACAGGGCGTTTGTTCTTCTCCTCAGAAAGACTTTGTGCAGCCAGCACAAAGCCAAGAACCTGCTGGCGTGGCAAAACAAAGAGCGTCGGCTCGCAGCATGGGATTATGTGTAGAGACTGCCCTGGAATCAGGTAGGCTTGTAGCGGTCTGTATGCTGAGAGTAGCTTGTGTTGAGAACGCCGTTTATCGGTAGCTCTTTTGTGGCCCGCCCTTCCCGCCCAGTGGATTCAGTTCCGTCTGGAAGCAGGNAGGTAGGCTTGTAGCGGTCTGTATGCTGAGAGTAGCTTGTGTTGAGAACGCCGTTTATCGGTAGCTCTTTTGTGGCCCGCCCTTCCCGCCCAGTGGATTCAGTTCCGTCTGGAAGCAGGGGGAGAGCCCTTGTGCTTTTTCTTAAATGCTTCGGATCGATCCTTTCAGATGCATCAGTGAGGCGGTGTTTGCCGTTATTCCTGAGGCGAGAGGTTATTGATTTACTGCGTGGGCAGTGGNGAAGCATTCTTTTAAGTACAGGGCGTTTGTTCTTCTCCTCAGAAAGACTTTGTGCAGCCAGCACAAAGCCAAGAACCTGCTGGCGTGGCAAAACAAAGAGCGTCGGCTCGCAGCATGTTGTCGCAGCGAGTTTGATCGCGATAGCCTCAGTTCCACAGGTGTTACGCTGATGCTTTTCCAGTACTCCGTTGTCATTGTCGGCGCTGTCGTAAATGAAAGTTCTGCATGCCTAGGTATTGTTTACAACATTTGGTGCATCAGACCCTGAAGCAACAGACCCCAAGCCTGAATCGTTCAGAGACTGACGAGCCAGCATGCTCAATACGAGGTCTGAGAATTCAGTCACGCTTTGACAGGGCTCTCGAGATTTATGATTGCAAGTTAGATCCCCCTAAAGCGTAAGACAATCTTCAGGGCTGCAGCGCAGACGGAAAACCTACAAACTGCTCGCCCCCGACTCAACGCGAGAAGCAAGTTCCCACTGGTGTAGGGCAGCCCGTACACACACACACACACCCCTCTACTCCCGCTTCACCCTGAAAGGGTCTAGAGTCTAGGCTTCGGGTTTAGAAGTCTCTGACCATAAACTCCACGACCCCAAAGCCTGAACCCAAACTCAACCGCACGATAGAACAGTTTCTCAGAGCCTAATATCCCTAAAACTCTAGCAGGTAAACCGAACCTCCCCTTGCTGTGTCAGGTGCATGCTGCGGAGCTCGAGCTACAAAAGCTCAAGGCGGAGGTAAGAGATTCGGTGCTTGTTATGTAGACGTCTACAGTATACATACATGTATGAACTCATACACAAATGGCTTCTTAACTGACATATGTGCGCATATGAATGCTTGTTACGAACGCGTGAATGAATGGACGGATGATGGATGTATGTATGCATAAATTGATGTTGCCCATATGTTGAAGTAGCACCCCTCCGCCCTAGATCGTAAACTGAAACCCACCCACAATGCTACCGTCGCTTTCTGCGATTTTTGTGTCAATAACCATGTTGGTGATTATCGAGGTTCTTGATCCTCCGTGTAGCTTATGCCCTTAGTTCAAGTCTCCCGCTAGGTCGACCGGCGTCCGCCCTCCGCGAGGAGTGGACCAAGGCCGGGATGAGGTTCAGGGAGTAGAGGGTTTGGGGTTGAGGGGTTGGGATTTAAGGTTTGAGACTGAGGGATTGAGGGATGCGACCGGAAACCTACATCTACAAGCCCGGACATGAAATCTTCCAAAAAGCAGGTTATGTTGTGACAGTTTAAAGCACAACCCATCAGCCGAAATACCGGACACTGTAAAACGGGATGCTATACCTGAAATAAAATTTGCTAAACCCTGAATTCAAACAGACCTCAAGCATGCAACCCTCGAGGCTCCACCCTGACACCACACCAGATCAGACTCTGTAGACTACTGTGAACCCAAGAAGCATGAGGTCTTGCCGTCTTGCTTGCACCCAAAGAAACAACCAAAGCCCCAAACCGTGAAGCCTACGCCCGTAACCCGAAAGCCCTGAGACCGACACAGGTCGGCAAGAGCGGAAAGCGAGGCCTCATGTCAGCTCCTTTGTGGGTTGCCCAGTAATCTGACAGGGTTCAATACGGTGCTGGAGTGTATGAGTATAGGCGTTATAGGTCTATAGGCAGTTATTGGCCATAGTCTACCTAAGGTGGTTTGCATAAGGGTTGAGCATTCACGCAGTTGTCAGGAAAGGCATTAGGGCAATCGGCACTAGGGCTGAGACTTAAGGTTTGGGTTTGGGCATGGCAGTGGTGGTAGTACAGATACAACTAGGTGAAGTGGCAGCAGGTAGTCATCAACGCTTTTTGCACCTGTTTTGTCGAGTGTTTCGGGGAGTCAGTGGTGCTTTTATGTCTCAACAACCACATAAACCCTAAATTTCGCTGACACTTCGACGCTCAGATTCGTGTCGGCTCAGCTGCTGGTTTGAATATGTTTCTGTTTATTGGTTATAAGCACCCCGCCATGAGCCATCTCACTAGACCCCAATGGTTCAAGCCACGGGGCAGGCCAGCATCATCTCTACAGCTCGGAAGTCCTACTACGCAGCGGAGGAGTCCCTAATTTGCAGATCTGAAGTTGATGGTTTTCCCACAGACTAACTCCCGACAAGCGGCGAAGCCCAAGCAACTCCTCGAAAAACCCGAAGCCGTCCAGAGTCCACGCGTCAGAGTGTCCGTCAAAAGTTCATGAACGTAGATCCAAGCCCTTCAACCTGTCCAGACCACACCCCCGAAGCCTGAAGGTGTTTGGGGCTTTCCGCTAGGCAGAGGGTAGGTCTGGACGGAGCCCTGTTTCCAAAATCTACCGACGCCAAACCCAACACCGTAAATCCCATATCTGTATCGGTCTTTGGATTTAAGAGTTCAAGATTTCGGGGTTTGGGGAATAGGGCAAAATGGGCAGCAGCTTTGTCCGGCCCAAACTGACATGTGAGGAACAAGTGTACAAAAGATCCCAGGTCACCATACGCAGGCTTAGCCCTTACCGTTGCTTGGCATTCTGTTGAAGCCCTGCCAAGCCTTGCTTACACAGCGCGGATCCGCGAGGAGAGCACCGTATCTTTGCACCTCGCCCTTCGCCAGGAGCCAGGGGCGAAACAGCAGTGCTCTAGAGCAAGGGGCAGTTTAGCTGTGCCGTCTAGGTTGGGTTCTTAAGTGCTCGACCAATGTTCTGATCACTTTGAAATCCAAGCATTGGGAGACCACGCATAAGTGCAACAACCGTCCATGACGTTTCGTACTTCTAGATGCTTTTGACATGGATCAGCAGCAGGTGATACTTTGGGCGCGAACAGTCCGCGCGCTACCATTTTGCTGCAACTTCAACAATCCTAGGTCCGTAGCGCCTACACGGGCAGGTTTGAAATTACAGCACGCGTAGCAGAAGTAGCATGTCGTGCGGTTGTTCGTTGTTGTGGCTGTTGCAGTTGCTGGTGGGGGCGGTGGGGGTGGTGGGGGTGGTGGTGGTGGTGGTGGNGTGCGGGTGCGGGTGCTGGTGCTGGTGCTGGTGCTGGTGCCGGTGCCGGTGCTGGTGCTGGTGCTGATGATGATGATGAAGATGCTGATGACGGTGGTGTTTGATGTGGCTGTTGTCATTGTTGTTGTCGTCGTCGTTGTTGTTGTTGTTGCTGTTGCTGTTGCTGCTGCTGCTGCTGCTGCTGCTGCTGCTGGTGTTGCTGTTGGTGTTGTTGTTGTTGTTGCTGATATTGTTGCTGTTGTTGTTGCTGTTGTTGTTGTTGTTGTTGATATTGTTGCTGTCGTTGTTGCTGTTGTTGTTGTTGATGTTGATGTTGCTGCTGTAGTTGTTCTCGCGCGGCGAATGCTACTTCGCAACGACTACCACTACTACTCCTGCTGCTACTACTACTAGTACTACTACTACTACTACTACTACTACTACTACTACTACTACTGCTACTGCTACTGCTACTACTGCTACTACTGCTACTACTATCACTACTACTACTACTACTACTACTACTACTACTACTATGGCCATTACCAGCACTACCGCTACCACTACCGCTACCACTGCTACTACTACTGCTACTGCTACTGCTTCCACTACCACTGCCACTACCGCTACCACTACCACTACTACTACTACTACTACTACTACTACTACTACTACTACTTCTACTACTTCTACTACTACTACTACTACTACTGCTACCACTACTACGACTACTACTACTACTACTACTACTACTGCTGCTACTGCTACTGCCTACTGTTATGGCTACGGCTGCGGCTACGGCTTCTGCTACTACTACTACTGCTGCTACTGCTACTGCTACTACTGTACTGCTACTACTCCTACTACTACTACTACAAACTACCACCACTACTATTTCCACTCAGATGTTTCATTCGAAGGACCCAGTTGCAGAGAACGAGGCCATGTCTCCCGCCATTCGAGTCAGCCTGGGTGGGGAGGCAGGACTGGCCTGTTGTGTTAGCCTTCCGAGGTGGGGTTCTTGTTGGAGATGTAGCAGGAGTATTGTTTCGTGGTGTTGTTTGTCTTTGTTTCGCCCGGTTGTTGCTGTACTTAAGTGAAACTACGACGCTACGATCAGCTTGCAGACTTCAGGTGTATTGTGTTGGCAAGATTGGCTGCCCTACGAGCAAGCAGTGGCCGCTGTAGTTCCAGTAATAGTCGTCGTAGTAGTAGTAGTAGTAGTAGTAGTAGTGTTGCATTGCTTTCATGGTGTTCCTACGAAGTACAAGAAGACGAAGCTGTGTTGTCGCCCAAGACCCGAATCAACTGCACATCGCGGCGCAAAGCTGTTTCGTGCTTCCGAACTCTGAGCTGATTGCGGCCTAGATCTTCGGGGTTTAGATGCCTGGAAAAATATGGGAGCACCAGCATGCCTCGGTTTGTGTCTGCACTAGTCTTCGTGTGTGTTATTTGCTTCATTTTAGTTGTCTTGTTGTAGTACGTACTTTTTTGCATGTCTTTATTCAACTGTACTCGCCTTTGTTTGACTTTATCTTTATTTAGTCCCGGTCTTGTTAACTAGCAACACAGGAATTAGTAAATAATGGGGCTATTTGGAGATCGCAGATGGAATCCTGGTGCTGGGGCAATCAGACACGCAACGGGAAAAACATCAAATAGAAACGGTCATCAACTTTTCACATGTTCTCATGTTTGCCCATTGATTCATGGACCCCGCTAAAATCTTCCAGGAATGCTGTTTTTGGCATGCGAATGTTTGTCAAACTCGCCCCGGCTGAGTCATTTCGTAAATCTTATTTGCAACCTAAATATCGACACTGCCCCACACAATCTCATTTCATGATACAGCTGCCCACAAGTCTGTACTACAACTTAAAGACAAACACCACCCCATTAGCTCGTTCGTGTGTACAATGTGCCCGAAAGGGCGAAGCCGGATGCAGCATTGAATAAAGATGCTTGCTGCTTATTCAACACCCCTTCCCACCCACCCTCCCCCGCCCTTTCATTTTTCAGTTTTGGGATGGTTAGTTATTTGGTTTTCGTTTTGGGTTTCATGGTTAGCGACTAGCAACGACGAATGAGACGAATTGCTGAACCACCAGCACCAGCAGCACGGCAAAGCGACCCCCGTTGTGGCTCATACCTGCCCTCCTTTTGCCTCACGCCCCCGTTAACAGTGGCAGCCAAAGACAAAGGGTGCGGGGAGGCATCCATTTTACGAAACCAACGTCCATGTTGAAGAGCCATTGTGCAGTGGGCCGATATTGAATGTCCATTTCAAAGCTTGGGAAGATGGATGCGAAATGGATGTAAACGGGATGTGGGGAAACGGACGTCTGTTTCCGGCTTGGATTGTGGGGGTGGGGGTGGATTTCCCGGTCAGAGCCTACATGGATGCAGCTTTAGGGTTCTTTCCAGCACCATATTCGGACTAGCAACATCCATATCCGTAATCTAGGTTTTTTTACAACTGGACCTCGTCAGTGTAGCATTTAGCTGTGTGTGTTGTTTTACTGGTTGTTGTTGGTTTGATTTGTTCTATTTGGTTTTGTTTGTCTGCGTTTGTCCTTAATTTGTCTTTATGTGTCCTTGCTTGTGCTATTTGCTGTTTTTTTGTTGTTCCCCCGAAGCGGCCTCAGACCCCCCCCTCCCCCAGCGTAGCAACGGTGTCAGGTGCCCTCAATCGCCACAGCCCCACAGAAATTGCAGGCAATAACAGCACGGAGGTTGAGAAATGACGGTTCACACAGTTTACAGATTATCCGACTATCTACGAATTGTTCGATCGATCTGCATACAACCACGACCTTCATCATGTTGATTATGATATGTATTATCCTCACCTGGAGCTCTCAATCTTACGGTAAAGGCGAATCCCACATCTTTAAATTAAAACCCAAGACGCTACCTGTCGGGTTTATGGGTGCAGGGTTCCGAAGTTGGGGTTTTGTGCTCAGCGCGTCACGGTGTATTGTAACAAATGCGGTCGTAAACCTTGAGCACTCCAGCCTCCAACGCCTGAACCGGAGTGCTTGAAACAGAATGCCTGCACTCAGCCCTGAACGATCCTGAACTTGACAATCACACGGATCAAAGCATTAAAGCCCATGCCCTCCGTACACAAACCATGCACCTTCGCGCCTTCCTACCCCTAGCGCCTCAACCCAGTCCTAGCCTTGAAAAACAGCGAGTAGGGCAAGTGAGAGGGGAGAGCGAGAAGCATTGCGCAAGTCGCTGTATTTGAAGCCTTCGCCCTTAAACCCACCCGTAACCTTGTGGCAGGTCGTGCCAGTGTCTTCTTTGGGCTCAGCCACTTCAGCTGCAACTGTTTGCCTCGGGTGAGGGGCCTCATTCAAAAGACTGGGGTTTAACTTGTTGCTTCTCGGCCTTCGAATTTGCTGTTTAGACTTTGCATGGGGTTTGTCCAAACAAGTTCATGGAACTCCCATGGCCCGTAGTAACCGTAGTAGTCCCTACAAGCTCGCCTTGACAGGTGTTCGGGTTTAGGGGCTTACAATGTTCTTTGAGGGCCGCAGAAAACCTGCACTTGAATCCTGAAAGCCGGAATACTTGAACCCAGCAGCTCTAAAACTGAGCTCTGCACCCCAAGTTCGTTTTTCAAAGCATAATTAGGCCCCCAACCGCCTTTCTGAGTGACTGCCGACACGGTCTTTTAATTGCAATATGAATCCGACTCTCCAGAGCCTGTTTCTCAGCAACTCCCGAAAATCTTTAAGTCTGCAGCCTGGCCAAGGCGTGCATTGAGGTGGCCGACGGCCGAGGCTGGAGATCCGATACCAGAAACTGAATACAGGGGCCGAAATGTGGCCGAACATAGTTGCGAAATGTTCAGCAACCCCCCAGTATGCTGTAATGCTTCCCCAAACCTGAGTTTGGTGGTTTGAATTCTTTGGTTGAAGCTTCTAGGTTTACGTGGTTGAGCTCTGCAAGGTTTACAGAGCCCGTTGGCTTACGAGTTTTCGAGTTGGGGTTTCAGGGCCTGCAAACCAGACCCAGCACTTTGGCATCAAACATCTTATGCCAAAGAGTTTGCTTTTCGGGCGCTCAAGCCTCAGTATCAGCCACAGCCACTCTCCAAACCTTCAAGTTTACAAGCCTGAGTCCCAAAGTGGCTTTAGAAGGCAGAGACATGCTCGGCTTCCTCCCAAATCAAAAAATACCCCACTCTCGACCGAGATTGTGTTTGAGTCTAGAGCCCGAACTTGGGATTCCATACTCCGCATGTCATAGCAAGTTTCACATTGCCCATATTGCCCACAGGTCCAAGCCTGGCAGACACTTGGCCAAACAAGGCCAGGCCTTGAGGGTACGGGAAAGGTAGCATGGTAGTATATGGTGTACCTGGGTGTACGAACCGAGTCTCTTACTTTGTGGCTCCGCCGGATCACTCTTAGGGTTCAGACACGTGGGCTGACGTCGCATGAGCTGATCGTGCAACAGTCCCCCGCAAAGCCCGACCCTTTGTGCCTGCATGTTTCTGAGTTTTGGGTGTTGGTAAGAAGCCGGAGAGTTCGGAAGTAAGAACATTAGTTTCTAACCCCTACAGTTTGACCACGGCGTAGGATGCAACCGCAAAACCCCCCTTCCCCCCAAATCCAATATAGTTCACTGCAGCGCAGGAGACACCGCCGGACCTGTTTCTAGACTCTATGCTATATCAGCCTGAATCCCCTATGGGCCAGGATTTCATGGGCTGGCACTCCAGAAGGGCTTGGGAGAGCCCCTTACCCGCTTACCCTCAGGGTTGGGAGAGGGAGAATTGACAGGGTAAAGGGCTAAAGGCGACTTCATGGTCCGTGCTACGCCGGAGAGACCTGAGACGCCCGGAGGTGGCCTCGGACACGCCGCGGTCCGGGCAGTTCATCGTGGCCCAGGCTCTGACTGACGATGCGCGTAAGACGGCGTGGAATCTCAGAGAGTTTAGGCTGTCACAAGGTTTTTCTTTGTCTGGGTTTCAGGTGCCTTTTCTGGTGTGTGTTAGTGGGCGGGCCTCGGTTGATCGGATTTTGTGGTTTAGAGCTCTTGGGCTCCAGCCTGCAATGTAATCCTGCATGGACAAAAGGTGTTTTTGAGGTCCTTTGAGGAAGACTGATAAGCTTGATTTCATGGCGTTCCAGCCAATATGCGAAAGGCGTTATTCCATGTTATGCAGGCTTGTTCGAACGACGAGAGAAAACCATGGTTTGACATTCAACCAGCTGCTTACGGGTTTGGGGCTCGAAGCACATGGTGGATGAGCCTTCAGCCATCCCGGGGGTCGGAAATGTTCAATCCCACCCCTGCAACGGATGCATATCCTTTTTCCTGTGTATACGTCGGAGCAAGCATAGGCCACCCTGAGTCATCCTCAACACACTCGAGCCGAAGGTATCCCCAAAATCCCAATCAGACCCCATTCCTTCGGTCGGAGTCTTCATAAACCTTCAAGGCGACACCCTGAATCCCAACACCGAAAGATCCTCGACCCTGCACCCTAAAGCCGACAGCCCTAAACCCTGGCCCTAGCTCCTCGACGCACTCCCTAAGATCCTTATGCTACAAATACCTTCAACCCTAAGGGGTCATTGTGTCCCAGTCTTACACTTTGCATGGACCTTATAACGGACCATCAGCGATGATACAGCCCTGAACCCGAATCTAAGCCCTTAGCCCTGAAGCCTCAGACCCTGAAACTCTGACCTCCCGAAGCTCTTGACACCAATCGTCGCCGTCAGCCCTAAGGCCGTCTAAGGTCCCAGAACCACGTTCAGACTTTTATAGTCGCACATTTCAGCCGATCGCAAGTCCAAGCCCAGGCGCTGGACCTGGCCAGGGACGTGGAGCGGACGAGGGAAGCACTTGACCGGAGTCCCGGGGGATGCTAAGTTTCAGGGTTGGGAGATCTTAGATTCACTGTTCGGAGTTGAGGAACTCAAGATTTGTCGTTGAGGGTGTCGATGTTCTGCAGAGCTTTGCGGCACATCTTCTTTTCGGTTCATACAGGCAAAGCTACTGAAGGCATTGTTGCGCACAGGGTTGTTGGTAAAGCTTCGCTGCTTCCATAAGCTGATCTATGCAGATCACTTCGCAGCTCCCGCCCTAGCTGGTGCTCTCCATTTCCGTGGCGCTGTGGGTCGATGTCCTCGTGCTGCTCTTTGTCAATGATTGTGCGGCAAGGTCGGCTTTCGCGCAGCCAGTCTTGCTTCGCCAGTCCAGATTTGTCCAGTGTGTGACCGTCCTGCAATTCGCAGTGAGTTTCTGATGGTGCCTTCTATTGAATCTATTGATGTTGGTATCCCAAGTATGGTTTTCGAGAGCTGAGCTGGTGCAGCATGTGGCAGGGCAGATATAGATTTCATGGCATCCGTAGCTTCCGCTGTATTCGCATCGCACCACCGAGACTCGGAAGCCTCGGAAAATCGAGCTCCCGAACGAGAGCCTCATCAACATCGGTCGCATCGCATCCTTTGCAGAATCCGTGTTGGTCTCTGGCGTGCTGTGCTCTGCCTGCTCTTGATGATTCGAGGATAAGGAGTTTCTACTTCTACCCATATAGAACACAAAGTAAACATGCTGCATGCTCGCTAAGCTCTAGCTTTGGATCAAAAATCTCCATCTACGGAGCTCCTTATCAATATTTCCTGTAAACATCATTCACCTATGTAGATCTCGTGGGCAACAGGTAATCCCCTCAGAATCCATGTCGGCTCAAGGCCCTTGCAGCTGGCGAGGAGCTTCCGAGGCATGCCCAGGGTGTAGCGTGTTAAGACTCTACGGTTTAGAGTGTAGAGGCCTGCGATAGCTGAGTTTCCTGTAGAGCCCCTAACTGCTCCAGTAGGGCTTACATTCAGAGTCAGACGTATGCCATGGTAGATTAACTTCACCCTGAACACTCAACCAGGGGTCTTCACCCAACTTATGCACACTAATAATATAGTTATTTTAAGATGACACAATATAGCTTAAGATGATACAGTATAGTACAGCACAGTACAGAATAGCATAGCATAGTATAGTGAAATGTAAGATATTTGCAGTATAATGTCATCAAAAAGAATACAACATAATTCGATATAAGATCGTGTAGCAAACTAGAACGTCATGAGAGTGATAATGATATTGATGCGTATACAAATAATACTACTAATACTCAGTCTTAAATTTTCAATAGCCGAGCCAACTTACAAAGGCCGGATCAGCCATGAACCCCTAAACCAAACTGTCAAAGCCCCCACAAGCCAGAAGCTCTAGACTGATCGCACCAAAAGCCACGAACTCAGGCCGCTCCTCCTCAGCCGGGGCTCCAACGGCACCACGCCTCGCACGCCGATGTTGACCTCCAGGAGAGCGTTTAGGGTTTTGGTCTCAACTCTAAACTGAGGTGCCAGTTAGGGTACCTTTGTGGCGAAGTTTAGGTTTCAGGTGTAAGGTTGTGTACTGCGCAGGGTTCACTTCGAAATCAAGAGTGTGAGGCTGCAGGAATGTGTGTTCTTACGTGATGGCACACCATTCACCTAAATCTGCTCCTACGAGACCATAATCGAGAGCAGTCCTCATACCTGGCGTTTGAGAGCTCAGGCGCACTATGCATTGAGTCTACTGAAAACAGACACCCTTAACTTCAGCCGGCCCTCAACCCTGAATCTTGTAGTCAAAAAAAATAAACCAGAACCTGAGCTGCCATAGAAGCTACAGGAGCGACGAGACACCGCCGATGGACCCGCGATGGGCGCCGAATTTTGGTGCTGTGAAGTTTTTCTTCTGGTGTTGACATGGTGTCGTAAAACTTGTTTCTGAAGTCTTGTAGTTGTAGTGCAGGGCATCCCAAAGCCGAGTCGACCCAGGTAGGCTCCTGTATCTGGGCTTCTGGCATGAAGCTCTAGCTTTGCACGGATCTGGCCTCTAGGCTAAGGGGCCAAAGAAATGAGAGACATCCCGCTGGCAAGCTTTAGTTTGCCTCCAAGCAGCTCGACCAGAAGTGTATCTTGGCGACCCAAGTGCTGTCGGAGGACTTGAGCTATTCCCTGGCAGTGACCGTCGCTGACAAGGCTCGCAAATGATTCCTGCATGTCGTTTTCGGCTCATGGCAGAGACTCCGGGTTCAAGTCTGCCACAGTCAAGGGTCTAGACATGACCGGCATAGGGCTTCGGCTCAGCGGCAAAGGGAGATAGGACTTCGGAGCAGTATGAATCTCGATGTTACTATGCGGCTCAGAGACCTGTTCTCTATGCAAATAGCCATGGTAACTTTCAATGTTTAGAGATGTTGAAAGCTCCATGTTACTATGGCAGCTTAGATTCCAACTGTGCAATGCTAAAGAGAAGACAGCAGGATGACGACATATGGACAGCTCTGCGATTGCTTCATGAGTAATGCAGACTTATGTAACTATTTTGGAAGCCCATACGAGACAACCATCTTGGTTGACCTGAGTAGCATAATGCAGCAGCATGGAGCAGAGAACCGCAAGCGTCATACAATAATTACCTGCATGAGCCATAAAACAACGCTCCTTGAGCTCTGCAGCTGTGCTTCACGTAGCTAACTTGGGGAGGTCAGCGCTGATGAGGCAGCGACCAGACCAAGTACGGATCGTGGAATTGCGGTTGCTTTTCATGTTCAGGGTTAAGGGTGTAGTCGGCTTCAAGGTCGATTGCTGATGCTCCAGAAATCTCAGAACCTGGGACAGGCAAGTCCTGATCTTGAATGACGAGAAACCGAAAACCCTGAAGCCCTGACCGAAATAGTTAACACAGTAATCGGATTCAATGCTTTTATAGTACAACACCTAAATGCCGTAATATTCGCAATGAGACTTTTTACCCGAAGCCAACAAGCAAAGTCTAGATGCTGAAGCAGCTTCATCCTGAGATCTCGTGGCAGGAAGCCTCAATTGATGCCGGCATCCACGGCGAACTCCCCAACCCCTATATCCGGAACTCCAAATGGTGTGAAGCCTCCCGACCCTGACCCTAACCTCCTCCAGTCAGGATTTGCGCGAAACTAGGGTAAGCTTTGGATCTCTGGGCGATAAACACGGCAATGCCGTTGTCGCTTAAGTTTTGCGCGTACCCCAAACTCAGAACCTGAAATGCTGAAGCCGATAGCCGTCTGGCTTAAGACTGGAAGGCTCAGAGTCGCAATGTCGGGAGTGTGCCAGTCCACAGCGCCGGGTAGTGGAGCCAAGACTGTGCAGGCACAGCATGGCAGCCTTGAAACGGCAGCAGAAGTCCTGATGAGCAAGGCTTGCCGAGCCGTGAATATGCAAAATTCAGAGTCGGCTGGAAGCCTGCCTTCGGATTCGACAGCCAGTGTCACTAGCCCGACGGATTCGACTTCGACAGTGTCGCTCGCAAGTTGCCTCGGCTTTGCTGCACTTGAGGAAGTCAAAGAGGCGGAAGCCCACTTGGAGGCGGTGAGTGCGGAGGTCCAGCAGTGGAGCCCGACAAGCTTCGAGTTTCACCGGACTTTGGAGAAGGCTCCTCGAAATCAAGGACATGTGAGCTTAATGAAGTACGTCAAGGACGGCAGCTTTGTGGCAGTGAAGGTGATGCCTATTTCCTGGACCTCGACAGGTGCCAAGATAGAATGGTCACTTTAGTTTTGCTGCTGCTGCTGCTTGATTAGATTCGATCATGTTAGTGCTCGTCTCCCTCATTATGCATCTTTGCGGGTAACATGTGAAGGCCACCGGCTGCATCGACAGCATCATCCAGAGGATACAGAGAATCCTTGGGTGGATCTCGGCATCGTTCGGCACCTGAGCAAGAAGGGAGTCAACTTCCTGTGCCACCCTCAGGGTATCTTTCGAGATAACGCATGGCTTTACTGTGTCTCCGATGTCGCCACAGAAGCTGAGCAGTCGAGTACTTCATCTCACTTATTTGAGGTAAGTGGTAAAGTTTACATGTACGCTCCCAAAGCCTCTAATTCCCGTAAGAAGCTGGGCAAGCAAGGAAGGCGACTTCTTCACCTTCGTGACTCAAGGACCCGAACCGGGCCTAGACAGAGAAAAGGCGCTAAAACCCTTCATGGTGCAGCTGTTCTCAGCCATGAGTTTGCTGCATGGTCGCAACATCGCTCACTGCGACATCTCTATGGAAAACATCCTTGTTTCTAAAAACCCCACCGATGGGCATCTTCAGGTGGGGAACTGCCTAAACTCGTTTCGGAGATCCTTGTTTATGAGAGCGAAGATTTGGGGGACTCCGCACGAGCTCTAATTGGGGCAAGCACCCGAGGTGAAGATTATAGACTTTAGCATGGCCGTCGTTGGCGAAAAGATGACTTGTGGCCATCGTGGGAAGCCTTCTTACCAGGCACCAGAGATGTGTTTGTCGTTCTAGGGTTTTCGGTGTTCGGTTCGTTCCAGCGTTCCCGCCTTCAGGCACCGGAGATGGCGTTGACACGCTACTACGACGCATTTCTGGTCGATTCCTTCGGCTTGGGAGTTGTTCTCTTCTCAGCTGCCGCACGGACATACCCGTGGCTGTGCACGGTTCAGGGCCGATGCAAGTGTTTCGATTATGTGCTAGAACATGGTCACAGGAAATTTTGGAGGATCCGAAAGATCAAGAAGAAACCTCAGCCTAGCAAGAACATCGACCAGTGCTTCTCAGAGGAATTGAAATTGCTCGTCGAGGGCCTCCTGGCCCTCCAGCCTTCGGAGCGTCTTTCCATCGACGAAGCATCCGGCCTCGCATGGCTCGATGGTGACGGCACTGTGGTCGCGGCCCTCACTCCCTTCGGCGGCTTGTCTTCGGAGCTCAGCTATCAATACTAGTAGAGCAGCCAAAGCACCTTGGGCGAATAGCGTGGTTTAGATAACATCGCAAGAAAGGTGAAGCAAGTCTTTTTCTTTGAAGCGCCTGTATTCTACAGCTCTGCAAGTCTGCATGGGTTTAAAAGAGCTTTTCAGGAATTCAGGCCGTTTCACCGTGCGGCGGCCTCGTCAGTTTTGCAAAGCATAACACTGGCCGAGCCATGGCCAGAATAGCGGGGGGGGCCGCTTCTGTTCCCGCTAGCACCTGCCGCCTGCTTCGTGCAAGCTCCGGCTATAATCGTGGCCATCTGTGTTCGCGACAAGTAAGTGGGAGTCCGGATCAGACCCCACATATTCTGACAGATCTTCCGATCCGCAGCTGGCATGGCCCTGGCACCGGCTCCAAATCTCAAGGCCTCTCAAAAGAAATCAAAAAAACGCACAGTAGCCCAAACGTGCAACCTTCGGACAGGTCGTTGGTTTTGACGATAGCTTGAGCCTTTCTTGCGGCCGGACGCAACCGCTGCAACCGCTGCAAGGTTGGGAAGGAACTGCTCAGTTCTCTCTATCTCTAAGCCGCTAGAGCAACGACAAGCTGCGTAGCCTGCTACAGCAAATGATAATGCTGCACAGTGAAGGGTACTACCAAAAATAAGCCCGAACAAGCCCGAATGAGAAATCTATATCCCACAGAAAGTACGGCAGTTTAACCTGTACCCCCTCCTTTCCTGCAAGCCCACACATCTTCTTTCGAGATGGCCACACGTGAGAACTGCCTGGCACTGTCGTTCATACGAAGCTCCTATACACCTTCTAGCCCCTCAGACACCCTAGTGAAGTCCCTCGCGCCGTCGCTTTTTATACTTATTTGCTGAAGCAGCGGAGTCCCGGAGCAACATGAAGTAAGTGGGCTAAAGCCGCAGGGCCTTGCATGCATAAGCCCAAACCCAAAATCGACCAGCATCAGTCCCAACCTGTGCTGCAAAGAAGGAGCCGCGAATGCGGTCTGCAGAGAACGCGTTTGGGTCTCCGAGAATACCAAATGAGACCAGCCATTGCTTCACAGTTGGCAAATTGTTTGAAAGCGCTGAGGCTAACGGCACTGCACAGGCCGTGGCATGTCTTTGCGGTACTTGCCGCTTCTTCGCCTGCACCGGCACGCACTCACCAAGAATGCGCAGCGCTGCAAAATGTATAGTTGCACAATGGGTCACGGAATCGCATTTCCGAAGCCCATGCTGTTTGAATGTGATGCTTGTTCCCGTGGTGCACAAGCGAACCCCACTCATTCTTGACATGCTCCATAGCGGTAGCACCCAGACCTTCCAGCCCCCTTAACTGAAGCGACTAAAGGTTCTACCTGAAATCAGATTAGGGATCCTACTGTAACTAAGGTATATGTTCCTTAATTAATTAAGGGATGTGTGAAGCCCCACTTGGGTACCAGCATTGCCCCTTTTCACTGACCAGAGACTGAGTGATCGAGGAGTGCAATTTCAGCTCTGCGTCCGCGTCCGATTCCTGCTTGAGTGCCGTCTTTTCGGTGAGTTCTTGAAATGTTGAGGAGGTTGTGACAGCTGTCATTGCAAGTTTTGGACAATTCGAATACCCGGATCAAATCTTGTGGGTTCAGAGTCCAGGGATTGTGATGTTTAGACTTGTCTTCCAGGGTTAGGTGCGAGCGTTTGGGTAGGTGAAGCCCATTGGGGCCAAGCAAAAGCAGTCCAACCGCTCCCTCGCAGGTCCAAGAGTAAGACCGTCACCTCAACAAAGCTCATCATAGCAGGTGCCAGTACCAGCATGAATGACGACAACGGGAGCATTATCTTGGCACATCCACTTCCGACCGAAGCCCCTGAGCCAGGATCTGATCCAGGGTTCCGCTACAATGAGTCGATCGCTGCTCCGGCCGCCGCTGCCGCCTCACCGTGGCCTGCAGAGGGGGACTGGGTTGAGGGTCCGCGAACCTGTACCCTGAAACCGGAGGCCTGAACCCTAAACAAGGAACCCTGGCCTCAGGGTTTGAGGGCTTGGACTTTTCTGTCAGAGTCTCGTGTTCAAAAACCATCTTGTCAGCTTTTTTCTTCCTGGCTGACAAAGGTCTCGCTTCTTAAGTGTGGGGATGGTTTTGTATGGTCTGTTGTGGGCTTAGATGGCTTAGCAATGGGTGGAACTAGGGTTAAGTTATGCAGGGAGGCATTCAGGGTGTCGATGATTGCTAGGACTAATTTTAGAGATGATTTGAGATCAAGGAACCATTCTGAACACGTGTTATCAAACATTCACCAACGGCAGACAAAGAGCACGAAATTGGAATGACCCAATGTGGAGCATGTCTACGCAGCCTTCAGCATGCATGTAAGTAAGTAAGTTCGTATGTATGTATGGATGGACAGACGGATGGATGGGTGACTGGAGGGATGGAATGGGATGTGATGTGTTTCGATGTGATGTGACATGAGGCGAGTGGCATAAGTTGGTGTGTTGCACTGTGAGACATGCTGCGATTGCAATGATATGTTATTTGAGGTGATGTGATATGACGTAATGTAATTCAATGTAGATCATAACCTAATGTCATGCAGCATAACGTAATGCAACATATCATGTAACAGGTGGAAGGTGATGCACGGCAGAGCACCTCAAAGCATACTTACAGGGTTGATGCCAAAGTTAGAAACTGACACCAGCTAGATGAAGGGGCACGTCAGGCTACATCAAGTAAAATCAACTCAGGTAAGTTAAATGTAGTACAGTGCGACCAAAGCAACGTAATGTGGCATAATGCAAGTACATCCGAACGTCGTACAGTTTTGTCGTTGCACATTCATACTCTACATACAAATACACATGCGCACACATACATACAGACATACATGCATACATACAGACAGACAAACATACATATGTAAATATGCATATACCTATATATACACCTGTGCATGTATACATATATGTATATATGTGCACATATACACATATGTATACATTATATATATATATATATGTACATCTATACGCATATGTATGTGTATATAAATATATACGTTGTGCATTCATTTATATATATATATATATATATTATGTATATACATAGTAGGCAGTTTAACACGCACATAAACACATAAACGAACACGCAGACGCGCACGCACACACACACACAGACAAACACACACACTACCCAGTCATAGCTGGTTGTTGGCTCTTCATCGTCGAAACCACCCCTGCATTCAGCGGAGCTCTTCTTGGGTGCATTCAGCGGAGCTCTTGTTTATATCTTTGGGTGTATTCAAAGAGTTTGGGTGCATTCAGCATCTACATACTGATCAGTACTCAAAGTATCTCTGAATGACACAATTGCTCTTGATCTTTTGACTTCTGCAGGTACGCTACAGGTACGATTGGAACGCGTCCTTTCCAGGTATCCTCACTTGTGTTTACAAGCTTCGTTGGCATGGCAGTGGACACGGTGGCCATGCCCCCCCTGCATCTTTTCAAAAAGCAAACGTTAAAACAGGGGCAATCTCAGAATGCACAGACACTAACTCTGTCGGTTCGACGCCTACAGTAATGCTTAGGAACAGGACGTTTACACACACACACACAACTGTAGATGAATACATGAGTAGGCAGATTATCAGCAACATCGCTGGAATCACACACATCTTTGTATTCATGCCACCGCAAGAATATCGAATGTACATGCAGACATATTTACATGCTCAACAAGAAATGCTCGACATGTTACATAATACATATACCGTCAGACCTACATGGATGGCTTGGCCCATGATGGAGGCACAGAGCCTGCCCACCAGCCGCCTTTGCATGCCCGTGGAGGCCCGAGTGGCACAAGGGTTTTGAATGCCACGCTATGGGACTAGGACGCTGGGTCTGTCGTGCAGGGCCTCTGCAGAGCCGTACAAGCGCTGCCTCTGGATACACTTGAGAGCACTTAGTTTGATTCCGGCTCTTGCGCGTAATCCTTGCGTACACGGGGTGTCATCCCTGTAAGTCCTCCATTGTGCACTGTAGGTCTTCCCGAACCCGAAAGCCCGAGATCCGAACCGCTGAATTTGTTCCCCTTCGCAAATGTGTGTTTTGGCATTGCATTCCGAGGTGCACATGTGGCCACGGTCATCAAGGCTTGCACCAAAGGTTTACCCAAAGTCTCCAACTAAAAGCCCCATAACGCCACCTTAGGTTTCAAGAGCTTGTTGCGAGAGTAGGGGTTGAGGGTTTGGGACTGTAGGATGTGCGTGAGGCTTTGGGGGTGTTGGGTTGAGAGTTTCGCGAGTTTAGGTTTGTTGCTTCATGCATGGTTATACTTACCGTAAGTAGCACTAGTAGTATGAGTCGACGTAGTATTACTAGTAGAGTTAGCAGTACTAGTAGTACTACAAGAAATAATCAGAAATAGTTGTACTAGCAGTACAAGAGTACAAGTAGCACGAGTCGACCTAGTCGTTCTAGTAGTTCTAGTAGTAGTAGTAGTAGTAGTCGTAGTAGTCGTCGTCGTCGTCGTAGCAGCAGTAGTAGTAGTAGTAGCAGTAGTAGTAGTAGTAGTAGTAGTAGTAGTAGTAGTAGTAGTAGTAGTAGAAGTAGTAGTAGTAGTAGTAGTAGCAGGAGTAGTAGTAGTAGTAGTAGTAGTAGTAGTAGTAAGCGGCACCGCCTACCAACTACACTTTCTCTTAACCATGTTAAGACAACATCCATTTTACCCGGTTTTTACAGGACTTTCGTCATGTAGGATCATCTTATGAGGCCTCAAAATCGACTTGTCGAGTTTGCAAACTCGAGCTTCGGATTTTGGACTTGCTTTTTTTGGCGGGGGGTGGGGGGAGGGGGATGATGTCGACGTTGTTACGCAGACACCCCGAACAATATCTTAAAAGAGCCGCTTTACTCAGTATTTACCTTTCCTGATGTCGGCCCATGTTATATAGTCACCAAACCCACTTCTGGACTTTGTGAACTCTTACGCCGAGGTCTGGGCTTTAGGGGTGTTGGTGAGCCCCTCCCACGTACAGCTGGCATCTTTGTTTTTGATGTTTATAAGATGTTGCGATGCAGGTGTTAGGAGTGTTAAAACCTTCTTGGCAGCACATGCGCTTAGCACGGCATTTACAGCGTTGTCGTACTATTCGACCACCTGTGGTTTGACAGTTTCTTCCCCGTCGAGTTTGCAACTCCAGCTGCTGTCGCAGTTTTGGGGCCTGAGCCTCTGCAACTTCACCCGCTGAAGTGTGAGGGAGGTGAGCCTCTGCAACTTCTGCAGTTGCCACAGATAGGGAGCCTGAGCCCCTGCATCTTCTGCAGCTGTCGCAGTTAGCGAGCCTAGAATCTGCCACTGCCCAACCCGGATGGAGCAAGTGTAGTTGGTAAGGGGGGGTGGTGGCAGCAGTAAATCGCTTCCTCCTTAAAAACATCAGGGGGGCCTAGGATTGCATTAGTTTTAATAGAGCCAAGACTACAGCAGTACAAAACCCAAAGGACCAGGGTTTTAGGGTTTAGGGGTTTAGGACTTAGGGCTAAAGCTTTAGGGCTTAGGGTTTAGGGCTTTGGGGCTTTAAGGTTTAGGGGTTTAGGGCTTAGGCGGGGACTGTTTGCTCTACAGCCGGAACGGCTGCGTGATGGGCGGTCTTGGCCATTATTGCTCTCAATCCGACTCCCGGATGCCCCGAAACCCCCCCTAATATAAAAACTCCGGCCCCCCCGAAATCCAGTTTTTATATTAGGCGAGGGGGCTGACTCTTTAATATTGGGGGGAAGGGAGTAGTAGTAGTAGTAGTAGTAGTAGCAGTAGCAGTAGTGGTAGTAGTAGTAGCAATAGTAGCTGTCGAGACACTAGTAACCAGTAGTCGTCGATGTCGCCGTTGTCGTCATCGTCGTAGCTATCAGCCGCAGCAGTAGCAGCAGAAGAAGTAGCAGCAATAGTCGTCGTCGGAAATTGTGTGTCCATGTGGGATAAAATTTTACTCCCTTTCTTTTCACAGCGAACTTTCTGGGCCCTTCAACTATGACCCACTGAAAGGTCTAGCATTTGATGGCCCTGAACAGCCTCGGGCTCCATGCACACAAGACCGCCAAGCCAAAAGCTTCAATTTCGCAGCCTTGAGCTTGCTAAACTCTGACAAGAACACCCCGAACGTCCAGGGTCTGGGGTGGAGGACTTTCGTTTTCAGAACGGCGTTCAGACTTCAGGGCTTGTTGTTGAAATCATCCCTGCCACTTCTCTTCAGCTGCAGGCCGGAGAAGAAACCCTGCCAGTGTTTGGTGTGCCACTCACGGGGGATCAGGATCCAGGATGCGGGGTTTCGCGATATATAACAGGGTTTCAGGATTTGCGATGGTATTCCCCATCAAGTTAGAAACCCTAAACAGGGTCATCGATCCGTTTCAGCCAAGAAGTCAGAGGATCGTGTTTTGTGGCTTTGGATTAAGGTTGAAGGGTTTACATGCTGTTTCATGGTGACCGTTTACGTTTCCTCTTACGTTTTTGGATTTGGCTTATTATCCTACCAAGAACAAAAGACTTTATTAACCTTTTGAGGCCAGAGCACTCGAGCCGAATGCTAGACAACTGCCAGGCAATCACCAGAACAGGGGCACTGCCAACTCACGCGGCTGCACTGGCTCACTTTCACATCCACCGGGTTTTGAGCCAACAGCACTCAACACTCTGTTCAACAGGCTCTTCATCCAATGTGGCTAGCCGGCTACCTTCCCACGAAACTCGACCAGCACCTAGACGCGCCGCTCCACACACTTTTAGTGTGGTACTATAGTAACGGAACGACCGCCACGGTGGGGCGACGGCTGTCGTGCTCCGATCAACGTGGCATGCGCCTTTCTCGGACGAGGCTCCTGGAAGTCTGGACGGCATGGCCTGAGGAGTGGCGGCTTCCGCTCCTTCGGAGCGACGACACGTCCGGGCCGCGTGTGCGCAACTGTCCTCCACCATGCGACCTGACGCCCTTTCAGCCAGTAGTGGAGGGGGGTTCCACCAACGTGGTGTCCTGAGTTCGTCTTTGGGGTGTGGTTTTGAGCATGATATTTTGCGGGCATACAGCTTTAATGGGCTATAGATATAATAGAGGTTGCCACCCTAAAATAAACCCCAGTTCCTGCAGCGTTTCGAGGAAGTTGCACGGAGCTGCTGACCTCGCCAGGTTGCCCAAAGCTCTCAGTTTGATCGTAGCCTGTTGAATTTGGACCACTCCCCTCTACGTCGTTCTGTAGATCCGCAGCATCTTTTCCTGCCTTGGACTTAGGACTTGCAGGAGTTGGAGACAGTTGGCGGCTATAGGGCGTAAGGGCTTGGGGGAAGAACATGCTGCGGCTTCGTGCTGACATTTGCAAAGAAAGTGCGGCTTCCTCTGGGAAGTTTATCCAACGCTTACTCATGAGGAAGACGGCAACCCCTGCCAAGCGTAGTTGGCCGGTCTACGTTCTACAAAACACAATCTAGGTCCCTACAGTCTTACAGTTTCCGATGCTGGTTTTACGCCAAGATTCTGTCCATCCTAAGCCGCAAAGAGTTACAAGCCTAAACCCAGCTTCTCTTTCTCTGAGAGCCGAGGTCCCCTGGAAGGTAGGCCTGGCGGTGAGCTTGACAGCCGGAAGACTTCTGCGACGATGCTGGAGACCGGGAGCTTTTTCGATGTGTAGCTTGATCCGGGATTCGGGTTCTGGGTTTTGTGGGATTAGGTTTTAGGGTTTGGGGACGAGGGTTTCGGATCTGCGGCTACGGGGGTTAATTGGAGTGTCGGCTTTAACGGTTTGGGTGATGTAGGTCCATGCACCTCGAGCTCTAGAGGCATGCACAGCCGCTTGCCGAACTACGTTTCCCAACCAAGGTTCAAACATCCTGAGTTTGTTTAATTTCGGTGTTTCGTTTTTATGAGGTCTTCATAAGAAGAATCCTAGTTTAGGGTCCAGCCCCTTAGTCAGTTTCACAATCTCGAAAATTCACAGACACCAAATCCTGATAAAACCTCCAAGGCCCCTGAATCTTTAAAGCTTCATCTATAGATCCTACACCTCTCAACCTCACACCCAAGAATCTCTAAAGCCTACCGCCCAAGCCCAAAACCCCTAAATATTTTAATCCTATACCCGGTGAATCCAAACTCAAAGCCGCAGGAAAGTTGCGCTTCGATGGTTCCGGAGAAGATCTTAGCTGAGGCGCCGTGGCAGGTTCGGGAGATGTATCTTGGGCTAAGGTAAACAAGCAGGGCAGTGTGGGGTGTTACGGCTTCATGGTTTGCATGAGGCAGCTGTTATTCGGAGTTTAGGTAGGTCTTTACTGTTGCAGGTTTAGGGCAGACCCGCTACTTCTGACCACGCCTTCGGTGTATTTTCTCCGTTGCCCCGGATCTTCCAAGCCGGGTGTTCACCGTCGAATCGATGGGCACATACCCAAGCTTGGGGGGGGCTGAGCGGAGATGCACATGGTTTCGGATTTCGCCCATTGCACACCCGACAAAAACTACAGCCCTAAACCCGGAAGACTCTAGGAGCCTAAGCCCTCGGCCCTAGTGCCTACAACCCGCCTAATTCAGACCGTGAGGCGCCCTATCCGTTTGAGTTTGGGCTTTCGGGTTGGGCGTGAGTGACAACTTTGAAGCCTGCGCGCTACCCTTGAAGGCCACTATGCAAGCTCCCAAACGTCTGCGAACTGTAGCATCCCCTATCTGTAACGCTCTCCTGGCCCATGGCCATGTGCGGGAGGAGCTTCAGCGCAGTTTAGAGCGTTTCGGCCCCAGGGTTTCGGGCCAGGGCCTGACCAAGTTGGGGAGACTGAAGTTTAGACCAGGACCCTCCTTGTACCCTCAAATAGGGGCATATGGTCCCAAATAAGTGGCATTGAAGGTCTAATTGAGGGTAGATGGAGGGTCTAGGGAGGTGAAGGTTTTCAGTTCACTCTCAGTATCTTGAGTGCAGCGTTTATTGACGCGTTTGGAGCTGCGGTCCAGAGTATAGAGCCTGGGTCCTGGACTGTACAGGCTTAGGCAGCGTATGGAGGTGTCTTCAGAGTTCAAGACATGAGGCGTCTAAGTCACAGAACACGAAAGTTTCAGGCTTAGAGGGGTATAGGAGGCTCATACTCAGTTACATATAGTATTCTCCTAACCACGCTTACTTCGAGGACAATCCTAGACCTTCATCTTTCCTGGGCCAATCCTTATCATCTCGGCCTCCCCAGTTGCTGCCAAAGATTAGCTAGTACTCACGCCGCGCTCTGCTTTACCAGTTGGGGTGGATTTGAGAACGAGATTTTGCCTAAACCCAGATGCGAAGTTGTGGCCAGGCCTTCCACCAGGTAGCGACCTGCCACTTTCACGCAGGAGGCACGCAATGCAGTCTTGCTTGAGTTTGGGGGCTTGTTCGAGCTTACCTAAACCATGCATCTCCACACCCAAAATTCCAAACACCACGATTTAAGCTCAGGGTTTTAAGATCGTAGCTTCGGGTGTACAAAGTGTTCAACAAACTTCTAAGGTCTTTTCAAAGTCTGGAGCCTTGAGGCCATGACGGCTCCCGTCGGAGGAGTCTGTGCCAGAAAACAAGAGAACGAGGGACCCTGCTCTAGATGAACGAAGGATCCGTGATGACAAAAGGTACCCCTGATTTGCAGAAACTTCCATAATATTCCTGTTCGAGACATACCAAAAAAACGCCATAGATCCTGTAATCACAGAAAATCCCCAAACATCCGAACCTTTGTGGCCCGCCCACCGTTCGGACACCTTTTGAAGATTACGAATGATTTTTGGTGTTTCTGTAGGGCTCTGCTTCAGGGGTTGGAGGCTTGGAATTTAGGAACTAGGGCCCACGCGGGCTTAAAGCTCGCATACACCTGCAGGACAGCGTTGTACAAAGGTCCTTGTGTTCAGGGCTCTACAGGGTTTCGAAGTAATTTTGACCGTTGCTTTGCCATGCGGGATAGGGATTGCTCAAGGAACTGTGCCTCCTCAACCGCCTCAACCATGAGTTGCCATTCTTAGCCGGACTCTCCAAAGCTGTAGGTAAGCTTCAGAAAGCCGCAAAGCCCCAAGAAAAGCCTTGGAATAGTTCATTAGCCCGGGCACCCTGAGGCCTGTTCCCCTGAATCACAGCATGATCTCGGCCTTCGATGGCTCTGAGCAGACTGTCTAGCGCAAAGGGCTGATGGTGACTTTCTGACAGTTCCGTGTTTGATACACCAAAACTACTGTGTCGGGGCTTTTGGCTTCATAGTCAAGTTACTTAGGTCGGGTGGGTTTCGGCTCCAGCATCTTCATACGTAGCGGTCAAGCGACCTCGTCGCAGTCAAGATTTCAGGCCCAAGCCTGAAATCTGATGGATACTCCACTGGGGCAAGCGCTTGCCTCCTGTTCCACGTCGGCACAGTGGTCTACCCTTGATGCCGTGCTGCGCAAGGCGCGGGTTCCGTTTTGAAGACGTATGGGATTCAGGGTGCCCTCCAGATGCGTTGAGTCAAAGCTTGCTCGAAGCCCTCACGATGTGTGATTTATTTATACCCACCCGGAACCTCTTGACTATAAGCTTGAACCATAAATCCCAATTCCTTGTTTCCATCCCTGTCTGCTGTTGAGGGTATAGGGCTTGTGGCTCAGAGTTTGGGTTCGGGGGGTTAGGGTTCAGTGACCTTGCGGTCAGTGGAGACGCAGAGCAAGGCTGCTTTTGGGCCCTCCGGGATCTTGCATTCCAGATTAGGATTTGTGGGTTGAGGGTTTTAGAATACTGTACAGAGTGGATCCAGGATCTGTCGCTTTTGAGCCGAGCAGTGAATTAGACAGGTTTCGATCGTTTAGACCGCCGGTAAATGCAGTATTTCCTGCAACAAAACTATCCTGAATTTTAATTTGGGGCTTTCCCCAAGCCGCAAAAAATGCTAAATGCTGCATCCCAAGTGCTTTAATTTTAACCCGTCCTCACTCCCAGTCAGTAAATCAGGAGTCTCAGCAGCTAATGCTGCAGAGCAGACGAACAATACCCCTCTTCCAGCTCCATGAACATTAGTGTCGTTGTTCGAACCCTTTGTGCCAGTCAGATGTATTTATGGTTCAAGCTGGGCGAATATGTGTAAGTGACCGTAAGCTTATTGTCAACACCTGCTCCAAAGTATTTCGATCCTTAAGGTAAGGCCTACAACACCAACCCTAAACCTTGAGGTTTAGGTCCGAGGAGCTGTCGCCCTCAGACAAGCCCCGGACCTGAAACTTGATTCCCGAAACGCCGAACCCTTCGAAGCCTTGAATCCTAAAGCTTCAAACACAAACGGCTTCAGTCAACCTCAAGACCCGGCCGCCTGATCCGTACATAAACCTGCAAGGTGTCTAGGCCACAACCCTGAAGATAGCTTCCTTCGGCCCAAGTCATAAGAATGGCTTTTTGGTGGGAAGTTTGCGCTTTTAGGTGGCGGGGTTCCGGGTTTCAGGGTTCAGGGTTTTAGGTTGTGGGGCATGTTCCGAAGCTTGGAAGTCTGATGCTCATTTCAGATGTGGGGTCTAGTTAGTGAACTGTAAGTGTAAGTTCAGGTTTGGCTTGGGCGAACGGCTCTTTCCGAAGGGCTGCTGGGTAGTATCGAAAGCAACTGTACTTGTAGGGAACAGAGTAGGGATGAACATCTGACGTGGAGCCTTCATGAATCTAAAAACCTGTGCCCTCCGCGCAAGTGGACCTCCACCCTAGCAAAATGCTTGACTGGTGTTCGTAACATCCTGCACACGGACAAGCCCCAGACCCTACCGTGTTATAGCAGCTGTATGTAACTGTAGTATACTGCCCAAACCCCAATCCCTGCACCACTCCAAGATTTGAGGGCTCTTGGGGAGGTCAATGCCAAATGCGGGGCCAATGCTGTGAATGCCCGAGACTTCGACCAGCACCCTGGTCGTTATTGAGAAAGTTTACCGAGGTTTCCGGTTGCAAGTGTCACAGCTTGAGGGGTTTAGGGCGGGGCGTCAGCGTGTATCATAACAGGAAGCAGTTATGTTACTATGGCGGGTGTAGTGTGTGCCAAGCTATTCGGGGCTGAAGCTGCTGCTGTGGTTTTTGCCGTGTTCTTTCCCCTGTCTTGTGATCTGTAGCTTTTGAACAGAGGTCTGTTGATCGCATCTTTCTCGAGGGTGATGAATGAAGGGTTCCAGACACCCCGCCACCCCCCTCTGAGTCTGAACCGGACGAGGTCACTGCAAGCCCAAACTCTGATCTTGAACGCCAGTTGGGCTCATTCTGCTAAGAAGCACCTTACAGTGGATGTCATAAGGTTAGAAGTCCGCGTATGAACATAGTCGGCTACTCCTCCGTCGTTCGCTTTGGGTGTGGACGGATGCCAAGTTGCAAGGGCATGCCTTGACCCCGAGCCTTTCGCACCTTGTGAGATACAAGAAGCCGTGAAAATGTTGACAAGACCTTACTTGAAGTCTCTCTGAGCACCCTAAAGAGTGCCTTAGGGCCGGGTGTCGTGATACTGCATCTAGATAGGGAACCTGAAGCCCTGAATACAGGAACAGGAACTACAACTCGGAAAGCAGGGCTGCTGTAGGTTTGAAGCAACTCGGGAGATCCTGAAGACATGTGCTTGTTTTGATCATCTGAGCTGGGTGTAGGGTCGGATCCAATTCTGATCGTATCGTTTAGGATTTAGCATACAAAACCCTTGAACCCTGAACGCTAAGCTTCGGGAACTCGTACCTTAGAGGTGCCCCAATCCTAAACTCCAAGCGCTACGGTCTAGGATGCCTAATTTAGTGTAGCTAAACCCGGTAAACCCTCAAATCTAGAAGGTTTCTCCTGTCTGTTGGAAGCGAGCAGCTGCGGCTGCATGGCGTGTGGCGCCACAGTGTTTCGACCCATAGATGGGCCGGCTTGCTGTGGGCTTAGACGGATTTCAGGGTTTGGTTTGGGGGAAGCTTAAAAAACCATCTCTTACCACGCTCTGAAAGTCTGAACTTCGGCAACCGTTTAAGACTGACTGGCTCTACAATCAAGATACTAGTATGACCTCGGCCAGCACCACCACTACTACTACTACTACTACTACAGCAACTAACTACTGCTACTACTGCTCCTGCAGCTACTGCTACTGTTGCAGCTCCTGCTCCTCATACTGATACTGCTCCTGCTCCTGCTCCTGCTCCTCCAGCTGCTGCTGCTGCTGCTACTGCTACTGCTACTGCTACTGCTGCTACTGCTGCTGCTGCTCCTGCCGCTTCCCACTGCCACTGCTAATGCTGCTACTGCCACTGCTACGTACTGCAACTACTACCGCTGCTACTACTACTGCTGGTCCTGCTGCTGCCGCCACCGCCGCCGCTGCTGCTGCTACTACAACTACTCCTTCTACTACTGCTACTGCTACTGCTACTAGTACTAGTACTAGTACTAGTACTACTAGTACTAGTACTAGTACTAGTACTACTACTACTACTACTGCTACTGCTACTGCTACTGCTACTACTACTACTACTATTACTACTACTACTGCTAGTACTACTACTACTTCTAATTCTACTTCTACCACTACCGCTACCGCTACCACTACCACTACCACTACCACCACGACCACTACCACTACCACTACCACTACCTCTACCACTACTACGACTACTACTACTACTACCACCACTACTGCTCCTACTGCTACTACTACTACTACTGCTACTACTACTACTACTGCTACTACTACTACTAACGACATAACTACCAACTAACTGCGACCTACCACCTACTACCTAATAGCTACTACCTACTACTTACTAAGTACTACTTACTAACTACTAACTACTACCTGCTAACTACTAACTATAACTACTACTCCTACCACCACCGCCACCACCACCACCACCATTGCTGCGGCCGCCCCCACGACCAGCACGACAACGACGGCGACGACGACGACCACGACTACTACTACCACCCCTGCTACGACCACCACTGCTACTACTACACCACCACCACCACCATGCACCATGACGACGAACTACTAACTGCAAACTGCTAACTTCTAAATTCGAAAGGATAACTGCATACTACTAATGTCCTACAACTATCTACCTAGGTAACGAACCACTCCTGATTACTGCGACGACGACGATGACGACAACCAAACCCACCTTCCGCACTACCGACCACGAAGCCCGAGGCTTCGGACCGAAGTACAAGCCACTGCTCGTCGTGAACCCGGCCTACGCGCGGACGGTGGCCCGCGACCCTGAGGCAACGGTCATTAGGAAGATGGGAGGAGCCGGAACTTAATGCCAAATATAAAACTTGATACTTGACACAAGGTGGGAAATTGCAGATAACACGGATCCTATTATTCATGTAGACCCCTAAGATCAGGATCCTGTTTACAAAGACGCCTAAACAAGGCACCCCTAAGTTGAAGCACACTGCCCCCGATGACCGGTCTCAGTGTTCGGCTTCGTTGTTTCATGCTTGGGGTTAAGGCTTGGTTAAGGGTCCCGGGTTGGTTTCACGGCCATTGATCCTTGTCACATGCATGAAACGACCCTGTTTTGTTGGGGATGCACATGAATTTCGACAGTTCTCTGGCTTCCTTTGTTTGCGGTTCGTAGGTTCGTATACTTACCAACGGGTTCACCTCAGGCCACTCGGAGCTGTTTGAGTGCAGAAGCATATGTATCCATATGACTCTTTGTGATCAGAGCGCTTGCACTTGCAGGATGAGTTGAAAATTCCTGCTTCCTTGACCAGGGAGGATCTTCACAAGGTTTTGAGCATGACTCCACGGGTCCGACGCCCGAGCTGGAAACCGTCTTTGAGGGTTGAAAAAGAGTTCGACAGGGAGCGGAGGTGGGGCGGGGNGGGGGGGGGGGGGGGGTGGCAGAATGCACGGCGCACACGCACAACCATATGTAGGGCTTTCTTGGATATGGGGGCTTCTGTCTGAGAGTCCTTGTCGCAAGGGTCCTCGCACGTAGAGTTCGATATATAGGGGTCCCCCCTATTCCCAGCAGTTCCTAAGGTCCTACATCCTGATCTCAAAACCCTGATCCTTAAACCCTGAAACACAAAAGCGAATCTGAATCCCCATGAACCTTAAGTCGCCTAAGGCGGCCTGCTCTTGCCCGTCTGGACAGGGCCAGACCTCTACAGAGAGGCTCTTCTTTTCTCAGGGTGTGTTTGGCAGTTAGAGCGCTGTTGAGGTAAATTCTGGTTTGGGATTGGGTGTTTACCTCGAGTTTAGAGTTTAGGGCTTCATCCCTGTCCCTCTCTCTAGATCTGGTGTCAGGCATGCTGATTGTATTACAGCTGAAGTAGTTTAAGTCAGTTGGGTGTCCCTTGCCGACGTTATTAGGGGCAAGGTGTAGAGGCTTTGTAGACAGTGACAGTGCGAGGGTGCTACTAAGCGTCACTGCTACATTTCCAACCCTGACATTCACGAAACACTGCAACGCTCAAAAAAATCCAAAATTCTGGCATCTATGGTCGGGTCAGGGGCAGATTCCTTAACAAATTTGGCATGTTTGGAGCATTACAGTGTTTCGTGGGTGAGGCTGTGAAAAGTTGTTTTTGTTTGAGCATTGCAGTGTTTTGTGAGGTTTAGGCCACGAATCACTGCTATGCTCAAGTTTTGTGAGCTTTGAGGCTGTGAAAAGTTGATTTCTTTGAGCAAACAGTGTTTTGTGAGCTTCAGGCCACGAATCACTGAAATGCTCAAAAAATTCCAAAATTTCCAACGCTGAAACTCACGAAACACTGTAATGCTCAAAAACCCAAAATTTTAAGGAGTCTGCCACCGGCCCGACCATAGATGCCAGAATTTCGGAATTTTTGGAGCAGTACAGTGTTTCGTGAGTATCAGGGTTTGAAAATTTGGAAGTTTTTGAGCATTACAGTGTTTTGTGAATCACTGAATGCTCAAAAAATTCCAAAATTTCCAACGCTGAAACTCACAAAACACTGTATGCTCAAAAATCCAAAATTTTATGGAGTCTGCCACCGGCCCGACCATAGATGCCAGAATTTCGGAACTTTTCGTGAGTTTCAGGGTTGGAAATTTTGGAATTTTTTGAGCATTACAGTGTTTTGAGGTTCAGGCCACGAAACACTGCTATGCTCAAGTTTTGTGAGCTTTGAGGCTGCGAAAAGTTGAATTTGTTTGAGCATTACAGTGTTTTGTGAGGTTCAGGCCACGAAACACTGCAATGTTCAAAAAGAATCAACTTTCCCCAGCCCTGAAACTCACGAAACACTGTAATGCTGAAAAAAATTCAAGATTTTATGGAATCTGCCCTCGGCCTGGTTTTTGGAGCATTACAGTGTTTCGTGAGTTTCAAGGTTGGAAATTTTGGAACTTTTTGAGCAGTACAGTGTTTCTTGATGTCCAGGACAGGATATACTGTATCACGAGATAACAGTGAGCTTTCACCGCTTTCAAGGAAGTACTATTTTATGTGTCTTCTGGAACAGCAAAGGTTTTCATTACTCTTGTTTCATAAGTATGAACAAGGCCCACCTTAGTCGTTACATACTTTCTTTCACGTATGTTTTCGGAGGTTGGTAGATCTATGGCACCAGCAGCACTGGCTCTAGTACTTGGATTTTCTCGAAAATGGTTTTGGCCCTTCTTCGGCAAGCTGCACGGCCTACAGATCCAACGCTGTAATAATGAATGCCGCTTAAGTGCTAGAGCAGCGAAGCCTATGTAGAGCTTATTTTATTTCCTATTGAAGACTGTAGGAAACTGTTTGCATTTTGCTATCCTCAGAAACAATGGAGACTTCCTATGCTGTTTCCTATGAGACATGAGATTTCATTTCTTATTGATGCTGTCCTATACCCCGGAGAAGATACCGATCGCTATGTCCATGGCTGTTTCTCTAATGGCTGTCATAGAACGTAACGCAAAAAAAGTAGCTCTCTCAATCTGCAAGCGACACTCCCTAGATGTGATCAACAGACAAAGAAAAGCCTGTTTGCCGGTATCTTTCTTTCCGCGGGCAAGAGGCGTGAGACTTCGGTTTTTATTGAAGCCACCTCCCTCATATCCTGACAAAGCGATACCGGTCCTTCTGTTTTATGGCTGTGGTTTAGACGCTGTCATAATTCGTATCGCAACATGAAAAGGAGCTCTCTTCAGTCTTCGAAGAGTAAACGTGCCATCGTTTGTTTTTCTTCTGGATCAGCAGTTTTTATTTCTGTTGCTTGATAGGTTTGAGGATGGCCCAAATTAGTCTTCGTTTACTTCGTCTTGTATCCTCAAAAATAGATAGCGATTGCTATGCACATGGCTGCTTTTCATATCTGTCATAGACGTGTCACAATATAAGGAGGAGTTTTGTTCCATGAAGTGCCATCTTTTTTGTTTTACTAGTGTAAGGAGCCCCTGCCATCTGATTCTGATTGATACATATCAATACAGCCAGTCGTAATTAGTCCTGCTTCATGTTTGGAAGGTTGCAAGAGCTCTCTTACGTTTTGCTGCCGAAGAGCCTTCTTGCGCGCCCCCAGATGCAAATGAAATTTTCAACTCCAGGGGAGCTTTCCCATTTCTTATGAGGCAAAGAACAGCTATTGGAGTAGGGCTTCAAAAATAAAGGCGCTCGTTTATTCGACTTCTTTCATGTATAATGGACAGGAGATAAAAGTAGCTCTTTGTGTCTTCTCACTCGTAAATCAAATGCTGGAGCTATTAGGCCGCGTCAGAATCGGATGCTTCACGAGCAGCGGGAAAGAGATGGCCCAGGCACGCAGATTTTTTCGTAAGAGAGACTATAGCATTTTTATTATTAGAAGAATGTTGTTAGTAAACATTCCATAAACCACTATAAAATGCAAAACACACAGGGTCTTCGCTACTACATGAACAAAAATAGCACGCCTCCAGCATTTCAGCTTATCCAACGCATAAACTATCATAAATCGGCGGTCGGGATCCGGCGCCAGATTTATACACATATCAAACCCGCGACTTGTAGCAGCACGGTTTGCGTGCGCATGGCCAAAATCACGATTGTGTCGGTATTTACGGCGCTTTCGGCATATATGAGTAGTGGACCAATGTCGAGAAGCAACCGGTGGAAGGGTGTGGAAGAGGCGGATGTAGATCTTGGGGGGGGTGACCATATATATATATATACCTATATATAGATATGCGTGTGTGTGTGTGCATTTGATTTATGCAGTGGTATGTCTTGCTACACTCTGCAAAAGGTGATGGGCATTGCTCCAGCCATGCATCATACACCTGAAAGTCTGTCCGGGATTCAAAGGCAGCCCGATCCGGCGGCCATTACAAAAGCGACACATATATCTTCATGAAGGTTCTCGGAATACCAGCAGCCTCAGAGCCTGAAAACTATCAGGTTGGATTCGAAGCCTTGTGCTGCACACGACATGCAGAAAACCAAAAGGGACTCCAGCATAGAGTGTGAATAGGAAGACCGAAACACCACCCCCTTTTTTGTCCGAGCCCCGCGAAACCGCACCCCTAGCCGGAGCATTCAGAAAACGAATGTGAGACCAATGTAAGTTCTACAAAAGCCTAAAAGAAAAAGTGGCAGCTTTCAAAATGATGCACATGATCTACAGCTTGCTGCAAAAAGTTGAGCAACCCTCCGTTTCATGGGGTCTTGAGGATTCTGTAGAGGATAGGAATTCAGGGTTTCAGAATTTAGGAGTTTAGGTTTTTTGTGGCAACTAGGGCTTGTGGCTTTAAGACAGGTTCCAGCTTGAAGCATTTCATTTAATTTTTTGGGGAGGAGGGTTTAGGGTTTAGGATACAATGTAGCGTTCTGCCAGTGTGAGTTGCACTATACCTTGCAAAGCACATCTCCTCGATCAACCCTTCTCACGCGAGTGGAGAATTCTCGGCCGGTAGCATGCGGGAAGATCGCGGCAACCTTGAAGACGTGAGGTGAAATACCAGACTTCAATCCTACAGGCTTAAGCCCCTGGACGCCTAACACCAAACCCTAAATTCCTCGAAGCTGCACATGTAACTTTAAACGGTGAGCATCGAAACCTTTAAGCTCAAAGCCCGCAACAAGCCTTGCAGCCAAAGGAACTAAACCTTTAAACTTTCTTGCCTTAAAGTTGTAAACCCTAAATTTGACTGAACCCCTGGTAGGTTCAATTCCCAAGCCTACAATGCGGGCCGACACTCGCATGAGGCCGAGTTCAGGTTTTCGTTGCAGAATTCGGATTAAACTTCGCGGCTGAAGTGATTCGAGGGTAACGGAGAAGACTGCATACAAGACTTTCAACGAAGTTTTTGGTCTCAGGGTAACAGCCTAGTAACAGCCTAAAGCTCCTAGCTTCGGGGGACTTGACCCAAGGCAAGCCCTTAATTATTGACCTACCCTTTATATAGATCCTGAACATGCAGTTTCCCCGGAACCCGAAACGCGCAGCCCTAAATCCACCTGAGCCGACACGGATCCGCAAATCGCCCGTTTTCAACGAGCTGTGGTCTATGGGTTTCATGCTAGTGCATGCTTGCTGCAACAAAACCCAGCAATCAACGCGCACCCACATGTGACGACACACCTGTGTAGGCCAGCGGCCACATCGCCTCTTGTGCACAGATGCTCGGCCGCACCTGGAACAGTGCTGGAACTTTTGAGTGCAGCATTTGAAGCAGTGTCGATGGACCTGGCTGCCTTGAAGGGATTCTTGATTTTGGGTTTGGGCGTTTCAGGATTTATGGTTTGGGTTTCAATTCAAATTTGGCTGGGCCTATCGCCCTGGGGTGTGTATACACTCCGTGATTCCAATTTATCGTTTAGCTGAGCTACAGCTAGACGTAGGTTTATTGTGGCCAGAAGCAAGCGGGATGTCTTAGCACCCGGCCTGAACTGCACCTGCAACTGTAAAGCAGGTCCGAAGCGCTTAAAACTCCTGCACTCTAGACCCAGAGAAGAAAGCCTTGATCAGCTGTGTCACTGAGAAATTCGGCCTCTTGACTTCCGCAACCTGAGTCGTAAGCGAAGAGAAATCCCCTTTATGCCATGAGTGCTTCTCAACAGTACAGCGACAACGATCCAAGACAAATGCCATACCCAGTGGAAACCAAATGCATCCCCTGGAGACAAAGGTGGCAACCACCCACAACGGGTCATTTGCACAGCTGGCGCCGGGCATTTGACGACTGACGAATTGCTTTTTTATGCCTTCCTGTTTTTCCAAAGCACGGTTTTCAGCATAGTGCCTTATAGTGATGGCAAGTCAGAGGGGCCTAGCCCATTCTAGTGATTTAGCAGGCAGTTGTGAGGCTGTTGTTATGGAAACCGTTTGATCCACAAGGTGCGGGGTTGGCATGAGGTTATGGGACCAATGGAAGATCAGCGTTGGGGCTCATCTTCGGGAGCTTCGGGATCAGGGTTCAACTTGTTGCATATAGTTTCTATGAGCTTCGACAGGAGTTCATGCAAGTTGCGGGAGCTTCGGTCTTGCTCACGGACTGTAGCCCTCAGGGTTGCAGACAGCTTGGCCTAAAAGTTGAAGAATAGGAATCGCCGAGACGACGTGATGCACTGGGACCCTCGGCGTAGATTTGCAAAGTGCGTGGTAGAGGCAGAGTGTACAGTTTCTTTGCCTCCCATGTGTCACTGCGGCTAAGAGACCTTGACAAAAGACACCAACGCATGCCCATCCAGCCTGTGTTGGGGTGCCTCTGCTAGAGTCTAGAACCGCTAACAGACAAAGTCGCAGACCTACTGTATTCCGTATACACGCTGAAGTACCGAAACCTGATCAGACAGTCCGTGGCTCTTGCTGTCGAGCTTGAACCCAATAGCCTGTCACCGAAATTCCCAACACCGGCTCAGATGATGCTTGTGAGGCTTTCTGTATTATGGTCTCTCGGACTTCGAGAAGATACTGTAGTGTCACGCCTCAGAGAATTGCAGGAACTTTTGCAGGAGAGCCTTTGGCGAAGTCTTGAATGAGACTTGAGACCCTGAACAGCTGAACCAGGACAGCAAAATAGTTGCCCTTAAGCTAGAGCCCTATTTGCCAATTGACCGAACAACATCCGGCAGAAGCTGAAAAGCCATAACCCCAAGCCCGGACCCACACTTGAAACCTACCCACCGCAGCGCAGTTCTGGAGAGCGGATCGCCCTTGGACTCATCGCACACGGGACGCACTGTCATGGAGGAGGTGCGGGTGTTTTAGGTTTGCAGCCCAGGCTTTTGCTGGCTTAGCATGCTCATCCTCGAGGGCTTCCGCAAACTAAATTGCAAAGCGCTGGATGAGGTTGTACTCGTCTTCAGGTGCGCCTCTTTGGGCGTGAGGGTGAAGACATACTGTGGTGAAGGCTCTAGCTATAGGTTTCTAGGTTGAGATGTTTGTCCTACATGCTTCGAACCTCAAGCAAGCCTGCAGAAAACATTGAGGCAGCATACCCGAATAGGCCTTCGCATAACATCTAGACCCCGAGCCCGCCTTCCCTTCAACCCATAGTAGCCATCACGCCCTGTGAGTTCACCAAGAGCTTTCTGGTGCCGATTCCTTATAATGCCTTTAAGCCCTGACTACAGCACCCTTATGCTTTAAGCAAACCTGTCGCGTTCAGGACAGCGCGGCTTCTCCGAGCAGCAGAAGCCTCAGCAGTTGAGAGGAGATAGGTAGGGACCAAAAACACAGGAACTTAAAGTACTGTATTGAAAACCCACATACTTACTACAGCGATACTTTCTTTGCAATTTAACGCCTGCTGGCTTTTGGGGCTCGGAGATGGAGAGGCTGTAGGTTTCGGTCTATGGTCGAGGTTCAATGTTCAGAAGCCACGGTTTGGGTGCTCTAGATTCAATAGTAGGAACCAGGCCTATGCGAGCCCTGGCAGAATTTGGGCTTTGGGGCAGTTGCTGTTGCTTCCAGTGCCTTTTGTATGAGTCCGCCATTCTGCGCAATTCCCGAAGAAATGCAAGAAGCCATGTCTCAGGGTGTGGGCCAGGGCATCATTCTGGACAATTCCGACGTCGGAGGAATCCAGTAGAAAGCCTGGAAACTTCAAACACTACACTGTACACACTACCAGGATGCGCGTGGTACCTTCGGTTACCTTCGTAAGCCTACACCCCTCAACCTGTAAACCCTGGATGCGCGATATTGGTTATATCTCCAAGCTGCATTGTACTTCGACATCCTACTTGCGTCGGCTCACCCCAACCGGATCTCAAATTTCACCGTCACGTGCCATTCCCCTGAAACGGCGTTTCCTGCAGCATGCAGCGGCTCTGCCTCTCTGCCAGGTTTGGGCGGCGGAGCTCAGAGCACCGCGGCGCGGGAGCCTGGTAACCTTTGGGATGTCGGGTTTAGGGTTTGGGGTTTAGGGTTTAGGGTCTATAGGGTTTAGGGTTTAGGGTTGTCGGTTTCAGCCTCAGCTTCGATGGCTGCCAGAACAAAGCTCTGCTCCTCCAGGCCATCCGTAATTTGAGGCTGTAACGGAGCATTCAAGGTCTCTTGCTTCTGAAGAACTCTAAAGGACTCTGGGGAATACGGTGCAGAGTTTAAAGTAGAATCGAGGCCAGGGTCATTTCGGGGCTTCTGGTTTTGAGTTCAGGGTTTGGAGATTGTAAGATTTTAGCGTTCACATCTGATGGTTTGTGATTTGGGGGGGTTGATAAATACGGAATGCATATGATTGGTCACAACTTGTGGAGATGTAAACATAAACCATTCTGAAGCGCGATGTTGAACACCCCTCTCTAACTTCATGCAATGGTCTGATCTAGAACCCTCAAACTGACTCAAGGTATCCTGCATACAACCCTGATGGTTCTTAATAGTAAGTAGTTAGGGTATGCTTGTGGGGTAGTTAGAACTTAGGATGTTTAGGGTGAGGTGCCGACAGCAATCCTGAACCCTTGCTCCCACAACGCCCGAAGCTCCGCGGCACCGTGTACCAGTGAAGCTCAGCGAACCCCACACCCTGAAATCCTGACAAGAATCCTACGCCCTAAAGTCCCAAACCCCAAGACCTTAAATCCCCCAAACCCTCATAGCTGAAAGTTGGAGCGCTTTGCAAAACAAGTTCAATTTGCTCCGCCCAGAACTTGGTCAGCAGCCACCTCGACGAAGCGCTCTATTCGGCCCTGGCAAGGTCCCGGGAGTCGGCTCGGGAGTTTGGAAGGTGTGCATGCACGTTTCTCTGTTTCTGTCTGTGTATAATATGTATATAAATATATATGTATATGTATGTATGTATATGTACCTACACAAGTATGTGTATATATATATGTATACACACACGTGCGGATGTGTGTCTGTATGGCTGTAGGCTTGTATGTAGACCTGAAATGTATGAAATGCATGTAATGTATGTATGTATGTACGTATACATACTACTTGAGATATATGATGTAGTATAAAACGAACACAGGTAACATCTCACACAAGTTCTTGAGATATAGAGAAATTGCATACGGTATCATACGATAGACTAGATTACCGGAATACCACATGTCTAAAAACGGTATACGTTAGTATGGTATGATAAAGCACAGTAGGGTATAGTGTATTAACATATCAAAATACAACACCATTATCATATGACGAAGCATATCAGGTTATAGTATACTACAATACAACCTACCAGACCTAACATAACAGAACACAGCATAATCCTGCATGTTGCAGCATAGTAAGATAGAATGCAATATGAGAAAACATGTGGAAATATAGTACTAAGCAGGGCGAGAAACTGATTTTCGTGATGTTCTCATTCTTGAGCCTCTCATACTAAGCAAGGTATACCTGAAGCCTAAGACTTGGCCCTGAAGCCTTGATGCCCCAAATCCGCAAAGGACCTTCCAAGACTTAAAGCCATGCCATTGGGAGCCAGGCAGTCCTCAACGCCGCAAGGCCAGGTCCTACTTTGGTTTAGTGCTTGCGCTCACGCTTTAGGGTGTGGAAGTGTTGAGAGCCCCGGGTCTAGGGTACATGATGAGATTTAGGGTTCGATTGCCTTTGGCTTAGAGGTCCAGGAGGGTGCAGGAATGCCGGGGAGCTTTTTCTACGTGGTTTTGAATGTGCGTGGCTCGTTTTGAGTGTGCATGGTTCTGCATTGCGCTACCTGAAAATGCCGGAACCCAATGCACCATTGCTGTATCCTGCTTCCAAAGGCACCCTAATCTCGAAATCCTGCATGCACCGTGATCGCTATATTGCAACTTGACCCTACATCAAGACTGTAGCATTGATATGCCTAGCAGATGTCAGGGCGATCTCCCCGAAATAGTCGTGTGTGCTTTACAGTGTGTTAACCTCCAACATGTTGCTGTTGTGTTGGAGAGGTGTAGATGCTTTAGGCAAATGGTTTAGAGTTTCAGAGTTGGGGGGTTGGGGAATCGGGTTGCAGCATTTAGGCTTTGGGATTTAATCCAATACTCATCCGGATGTTGGGCTGAATGGTTTTGAAGATCGGGATCTGCGCGAGCTGGGATTCGTTTGCGGTATTGGGTTTACGTGTCAAGGCTGTAAGGTTTAGTATTTGTGCCTTCAGGGTGTCGGTTTCCTGGTGGTCTATGAAGTTTCGAGATATCTTCCGGCACAGGCGCTGCGTCGGTGGGCAGCGGTAGCTTGGTCTGGACTTCATATAAGCAGTGTGGGACTGGGAGCATCAACCCTAAACTCTAAACCCTACTTACACCCTTCGTCTATGTATTTTGAGGTTTGAGAGCCGCGGCATTGTATTGATTCATCTGAACCCTAAACCTTATAAACCATAATGTGTTCGAATGATGCGCTGTGTTGCGTAGACATCCCGCGAGCGAACCCCAATGGGCTTGTGTTCCTTTCAAAATCATGTCATGTGGGCCATCCTGTGCGATTCCGGAGTGAAGGAAGGGGTTCACTAAATGCTTTTCGGCATCCCAAACAAACAAACCATGTCCGGTCCAGCCAGACACCGCGGCGTCAGTACAGCTCTGGACCTGCGACACCCGTGTTACACGGGCTGGCCACTGAGCTTGGCTGTTCCCGTTTCATTCCATACCAATCAATAAATTTTCTTGCGTCGAAACTGTCTTGTAGCTGTTTGGTCAATCCTCTGCAAGCTACCTGGCATCCGCTTCTCTGCATGATCTGTCCAAATGCGAGAAGAATCAGTTCCAGCCCCTCCGACACCGCGGAGCTCCACCTTGAAGCTTTAGGCCCTTTTCGATAAGTTTGCTCCCGTTGTGTCGGCTTGCTTTTCCCCACGGACCTCGAGAAAACATCGCAGTGTGGATCATGCTCTGCGCTACAATTGGCTACCTATAGCGTCCTGTTTCTGAGAGCTTTGTACATTCCGTTCCGTTCTCATTCGCAGAGCCGTGGCTAAGTTCCGGCGTTTCTATTTTTAGCTCTCTGGCTGCCCGGTTTATGTAGCGTCGTGAAGCCTAAATCAGATTTTCCTCCGTGCATCAAGGCGCCCCAAAGTGCTCTTTTGGGGTTGAAGTTCGAAGTCTTGGCTTCCGGTTTAGGGTGCCTGTGTTTCGGTCAAGCTAAGAATTCGATGGCTTGGCGGTTTGGCTTTAGGAAAAGTTGCTCTCAGTTCGATTTACGCTGAAATTGCCTTCAATATGCCACTTGCCACCTCTATCAAGGACCCAAACAGCGCTAGACATGCGCAGTTAAAAGCTGCCCCCTGACAGGTATATGACCGTCAAAAGGGTTGATCTTGAGAGATTCTTGGAACCCTGCAGCTACCCCTAGACCCCAAACTTCTGAGCTCGAGAATGCAGGAGCTTCCGCAATTCTGGGCTCGCCATGGGATACCATATAGGTTTGCGTATCATGTGGGCCTTGTAGAGCGCTGTCGCATTGGGTTTGGTGTTGGTGTTGGTGTGTGTGTGTGTGTCTGTCTGTGTCCCTGTCTCTGTCTCTGTCTCTGTCTGTCTGCCTGTCTGCCTGTCTGCCTGTCTGTGTGTGTGTGTGTCTGTGTGTCTGTGTGTGTGTGTCTGCGTGTGTGTCTGCGTGTGTGTGTGTGTGTCTGTGTGTGTGTGTGTCTGTGTGTGTCTGTGTGTGTGTGTGTGTCTGTGTGTATGTGTGTGTGTGTCTGTGTGTGTGTCTGTGTCTGTGTGTCTGTGTGTCTGTGTGTCTGTGCGTGTGCGTGTCTGTGTGATGTTATGGTGTTATGTCAAGGAGTACTTAAGTACTTAAGTTATTGTACTTGCCATGGGGCTTACCCCCTGAAAGCTGACTGACTAGTTCTCAGTTGAGGTTTCCCCGTCTTCCCATGCTGAAAGCCTCAGGCGATCCGGGCGTCGCCCTCGCGGCGGCGGCGGTCGTCAGCGAGGTGACGCAGCGGGCCAAGGCTCCCTCGATATGGTCTACAGTGTACAGTCAAGTTAAGGAAGGACCCTGCAAATTAAACCCAGGAGTTATAGGCTTTGCGATCTAGGGAAATTCAGGGATGTCGGTGTCAGCTAGCAGGCTATGTACCGCTTGTAACATCCTGCTCTTCGCTTGCCCTCGCATTCCTACAGCTTGGTGCGCCGTTTGACCTACAGCCCCAATCCTAAGCCTTGACATCCCCAGACCGGATAACCTAATCCACGATGGTATTTAGACTCCCTAAGCCCAGTTCCTCTACCCTGGACCGCCTGGACCTTCAAGTCTACACTTGTGCATCTGAAAATTCTCGACTTCCTGAGGCTAGTGTTTATTGTGGAGTGTTGGGGGTCCCAGAGAGGTCTTGGAGCACTTCGAGGGTTCCTCGAACCCCACAGTCCCAACCCCCGCAAAGCCAAAAGCTGCGCAAAGTGGAATTCCCAGACCCTCAATGTCCCAAACCCAGGAGCTGCTAGCAGCTCCGCGCTGAGTCCACGACCGCCGGTGTGGAATTAGATTGAATGTGACTTTGAAAAAATTCGGGTATTCTTGCTTGTTAGTCGACACTTGATCATAAAGACCCATGTTTGGGCGGGGATTAGCAAGATGACCAAGTTCAGGGTTTGGGGCCAAGTCGAGTCTTGGCTACAACTACAGTGGAGCAATGCTAATCTACGGAAGTTTGTGTGGTGTGTTGATTGCTTCGTGTGTGTGTGAGTGTGCGTGAGCCGTGAGCAATGGGATGTTAATTTTGCGGTTTTTAGTCTGTTGCTGTAAGTCGTTGGGCCATAGTGCTGTTCGCAGAGAGCTATCGGGGCTCCGACGCGCACTTGCAACAAGAGCAATACGGGAGCTGACGCCAAGTTTGCATGAAGCAGCCGACCAGCAGGTTCGTGTGCCTTGGAAAGGGAAACCCTGACTCATAAGACGTCCTCGCTCCACCCGTAGGTTGAGAAATTGCGGTAACCCCACTTGACCAAGGCTGGTACTTGAAGGGCAAATGCTCGCAGATGCAGACCTGATCGGGTTTGAGGCTTTCGGCTTCAGGGCCCCTTACATAGCAGTTTAAATGTCACTTTACCTCTTCTTTCTCACGCGATGCAAACGTAGCAGAGAGCCCCAGACTCTTCGACCCGAAGCCCGGAACCCGGTGTCAGAAGCAGCCCGAGAAGCCCTAAACCCCGACACCAATTTGTTTTTCTTTTGCAAGAGCCTACAGAAGGTAGGATTCTGTTTTTTTCTTGTCAGCTCGCAGCACGGCACACATCGGCAAAGAAGGGTCTCTCAACCCGATCATGTAGGGTTTGGTGTTCGGGGCTAGAGTTCCTGCCATGCAGCTGAAAGCCTTGGCTGCCACTAGAAGAGCTCAGAACCGAAATGGTGTTGTAGACAAATGCACCGCTTAACGCATCTACTTTAAGTTACATGTTGGTGCAAGGAAGAGTTTTTCCGAGCCCCCTTCATTAAGGAAAAGACTTATACGTCTGTTGCATGTTCAAGAGGTGTTTCCGCATCCCGATCGGGCCACGCTACAGTGTGGTACAGATTTGGGATGGACACTTGCCTTTGCCTTCGAAAATGATGTTTTCGTCACGGTCCTGTGCGTTTCCTTCTCGAAGTCGTGCTCCCGACACAGCGCCGTGCTTGTTCGGGGTGCCCAGGGTGCTCCCGACAATGCGTGATGCTCGATTTGGATTCATAGAGTGGCCGGGAGCCAGTGGCTTGGACTAGGTGCTCTAACACTGGTTGGGTTCTGAGCTGGCAGAATTATTCAGCAGTTGTTTGCCGATGGAGCCGACTGCATGGCTGCTGACCCAGCCAGGCATGCGGAAGCACAGCGAGCTAATTTGATTGGGGTTTGGAGGTCCTGCAAGTCCGAAACCCTAAACCCCTAAGCTGCTACAGCGCCAAAGCCCCACACCCTGTATCTGAAGGCTTGAGGTGAAGCCTTACCTAGCAAAAACATTCCACGTCCTGAAATCCCAACCCCGAACTGCACATTTTCAGCTGGATGCACGACCATTTTCACAGCCGCATGCAAAAGATGCGTGCATACTGTACAGGCGTCTCCTTCCTTGTCTGGGAAAGCCATGAAAAGCCACAAACTTAAATTACCTGACAATACTTCTTGCCTGAACCCGAAGTCCACATTCAGAGAATTTGCACCTCGAAGTGAGAGTCCCGCGGTGCACTCGGCCTCTCAAGCTTCACTTTCAGCGCAAGGCTAGTGATGGAGAAGGCAAGCCAGTGCTTGTCCAACATCGCCTCGTTGACGCTTGCTCCCTGCATCCAAGGCCATAGGGCAACCAAGGCGTAGAAGTGCCAAAACAAAATCCGGAAAGCTCCGATAAATCAGAGAAGGACTTCAGCCTCAAGCAATTTGCACCCCGTTCGTGGTTTGTACAGCTTCCTGCCCCGCCATTTCTAGGGATGCGGAAACGTTTGATGAGGTTTCGGGCAGTTCTCACAGCGATCTCTGCTAGGATTCAGTAAGGTGCAAACATCCAGCAGCAAGTTCCAACCATGCCCAAAACAAAGCTGAGTGACAGCACTCCCGGAGCCACAAGACGAAGAACAACCAGCACAGCTAGCCCGCCTCTTGTCCAACGCAAGTCACGATCAAGAGGTGCTGACTCAATGTGCCTCACTCTGAACCCACATCTGACCTAAGAATCGAAGCATGATGGTTTCTCCTGCTACGAGCCTCCACCCGACGCCGACACTGTCGGCGGCCACGACGCTCGCAGCGTCCGCGACCAAAGCTCGCTGGGGAACGCCAGCGAGGTGACTGCTAGGAACTGAAGAGAGTCGTAGTGGTAGCAGCAGTAGAAGTAGCAGCAGCAGCAGCAGAAGTCGGAGCAGTGATGGCAGTTGTAGCAGTCGCAGTAGTGGTAGTCGCCGTCGTTATCGTCGTTGCAGCAATACCAGCAGTACAAATATGAGTGGCAGGAGTAGCAGTAGCAGTAGCAGTAGTAGTAGTAGTAGCAGCAGCAGCAGGAGGAGGAGGAGTAGGAGTAGGAATAGGTCTTACCTACACCTGGTATAGATAAAGACACAATTCGAGGTCATTGCCGGAAAAGCCTGCCAGACGCGGCGTAGATTGTGATGTCAAAACGGAAAAGGAAAAGTGGGTGAACCATGTATGTCACCATGTTAACCATGATGGATGTTACCAATCAGGGTAACTAGAGCCCTACTTAATCACACCAGACAAGGGCCATGAGTGGATCCTGCCTCGGTATACCTTCAGGGGTCCGTGTTATGTCAAGGTCTGAATGTATACCTGCAAGAAAGCCTTCAAGCACATCCTCATGGCGGGGGTTCTTCAACAATGACCCTAATTACGATAATATGGCGTGCAAATCCCGCGGGTCTGCCGTTGGGGTTTTGGAACTACTCTTTAGTCTTTTCGGGCGGGTGGTGCTCTCCATGTTGTCAAAAGCCCAAATTGTGAGTGCATAGGTTATTGAGACATTGAGTGGAGGACCGGTGCAAAACATGTGGTCGTAAGTTCCAAGCCTATCAAGGCCGGGACCCCTTCAAAACGGGGCAAGGACCTATGATGAAAGGTGCAAACACTTGGTAATTGCAGGCGCAGTTCTGGCACAGCCCCTTCATCAAGTCCCGCAGCACTTTTCATGTACAGGTTAAGCACACCTGCTCCGGAGATGCCTTTCAAAAGTCGCTTTCAATTTCTCTCCAGGCGGCCCTTGAGCTATCACCACGGTGTCACACTGGGTGCCGCGGCCTTCGCAGCGGTTGGCTGCAGGGCACGGCGAGGGGATCGAAGCCGAGGCAAATTTGTGTGTGTGTGTGTGTGTAATCCTGTCTCGAAGTGTCGCTGGCGGCAAAAGAGGTCGGCAGGCTGGAGTTGTGCGATGCAGTTGTGAAAATTTGTGTGAAAGCGGCCCGAGTGCGGAGACTTTGACTCCTGCGATTGAGTGTGCAAGTTGGCAAGTTGCTGTTGGGATATGGAGAAATGACTTGACGACACTTCACGGATGATGGCCTATGGCACATCACCAGTCTGTTTGGGCGCGTCGGAGTGGAGGGGGGGTGCATTCTAGGTGTGCCGAGTATGCAGACTGTCGGCAGCCTCGCCAACGGGGAAAATCCAGAACGAATTGGTTGTTAGGCTTGCGATGACTTCTTTTGCATTCCCACTCCACATGGCTGTTATTTACTGTTCCCTGTGGGTACCCCCCCTGTTCAAAGTGCGCTTTCCTCAAAAGGCGAATCCAGGTAGCATCGTGAATTGCACAGTATCTATCTGATGACTGCTTCCCAGATTACTTCTGCATCTCTCCCTCTCTGAATGTGCGTGGTGTTTCGGCCTTGTTATGGCCCTCCTTGACTCATCGACTTCACACGCCCTTGCGGCTCTGCAGTTGGGCTGTTGACTTAATTAATCTGTATTGCATCGTTGTTAGAAGAATTTACACATCTCCAGTTCATAGTACTTCGGAACTTTGTACAAGGTGCTTTTTGCAAGGTGTTTGTAGTACCCTGTATTACCAAAAACCGTACCGGCAAGATACATGCAGCAACCACTGAACTATAGGTCCTCATCCAACCCTCAGGTGCTGACGAATTTCGAGCCGTTTGCAAACCGGAATCTTTTGAGAAGTTCTGACTGAGGCTTTGCTTTCAGGCTTATTTGCACGACTTTCGGGCTAAGATAGGCCCTGAGCCTTTCCGACTTGCCTTTTCGCGACTTTCACAAACGACCTCTGGGGCCTCAGGCTTCTCCCGACATGCTGCTGGAGCCGGCACAGCGAGTGCCAGTGCGCCAAAGGCACTTGTCCACAGATTATTGTGCGAGGAGTTCAAGTCTGGAAAGATTTATGGAACTGAACTTCGTGTCTCCAGTTCTGAGTCTTCGACTTGAGGTTTAAGGATCATAAGTTCGGGATGTTTAAAGTATCGGGTGAGGGATTTTTGAGACTGAGTTGCGTCTGTTGGTCATCTTTACACAGGGCAACTAAGTCCCCCCCCCTTGTGAATTGCAGCACTTTATGCAGAGATTCCAGAAAGTCACTGACAGTCCAATTGACCGTAGATGACCGGTGAAAAACCTTAAAAACTCTATCCGAAATCCAAAGCCTCAATCCCCAAGGCCTGGAACCCCAGCCCTATGCCCAAAGCCTTGGATCGGAAGCAGGTTTGAACGGACAGTAAGGCTTTAGTCTTTAGTCTCTATAGTGTTGAGGACATTAGGTTGTCGGGTTTGGGGTCGGTCGGTTCTCTGTGGGGATCGCCGACGTATCATGTCTTATTCGCACGATGCGGGGCCGCACGTGTTTGCGTCAAGAATTGCAGGGGCTTGTGCTGGCCTCCTCGTGTTTGCACCGTAAGCTGCCCGCGACACCCTAGTCTGGTCCTTTGCGCACCGATGTCACCTGGCGGAACCTGAAAATCCTGACGAGAACGTGTATTCAGTGCGCAGTGTCGCACAGCAAGAGCAACTTGTTGGCGGTGGTCGTCGTGGGAGTCATCTTGCTCAACGATGTCGTCATAGTAGCAGTCGTGGTCTTGGTCGTGTTGGTGATGGTGGGGGTAGGGGATTGTGGAAGCAGCACTGGCAGTGGCAGGAGGCGTTGTGATTCGCAGCAGTAGCAGGAGCAGGAGTACATGCAGGAGCACAAGCAGGAGCAAGCAGGAGGAGGAGGAGGAGCAGGAGTCGGAGTCGGAGTAGTCGAAGGAGTAGTACTATAGTCTAGTACAGGTGCTAGTACTTACTACTAGTAGTAGTAGTAGCAGGAGCAGGAGCAGGAGTAGGAGTAGTAGTAGTCAGCAGCAGCAGCGTGAGTAGTAGTAGTCGTGGTGGTGGTGGTAGTAGTAGTAGTAGTGGCAGTAGTGGTAGTAGTGGTCGTAGTAGTAGTAGTAGGAGTAGTAGTAGTCGGCAAGAAGGAAGGAAGGTAGGCAGGTAGGGAGGTAGTGAGGTAGCGGTGGCGGTGGCGGCGGCGGCGCCGGTGGGTCGTCCATACAACAAGTGCGAAGGTAGGTACGCGAAGAGGAAGCCACGTTGAATTCTCGAGCGATCCGGAGTTGCAAGATGAACCCTGTAGGCCCTCACCCTACGGCCCTATACCTCGAGACCTGAATGCCCCAAGCTCTGCACGAGTTAGTGCATATGCCCACAGGTAGTCTTGATGGGGGATTCAGTGCTGGACAACTTCTTCTGGACACTTGTCTGCTATGGCACTGGCATGCGCGAACGACCTACACTTTATTTGTGGTTTAGCTTCTACACGTGTGAAGGTCTTGCGATGTAGTGTAGAATTGAGCAACCCAAACCTCAGTGCTTGAAAAACTTCTAAACCCCCTCAGGCCTTCTTTCTTTGAGCCGACTCAGCCCGTCAATGTCAGCCTTTGGGACCCAATACTCGACCAGGAGAAAACATCGTAGCCCACATGCGAAAACATCAGTAAGCGTGCTGGGTGTTCACAGTTCGTGTATGCAACGCTGACGCTGGAAAACACTGAGGCTGGTAGAAAGAGGAAGAACAGCGATCATGGTAGTAATTGGAAAAAGACAGAGAGAGCCACGGCGACAGCAGTGCGACCATTGGTAATCGAACAACAGGGTTAAGGATAACAGCTGCGCGAGAAGCAGGCGGAACGGCATGGTTCCAGTCAGATTCCAGTCATTACGAGAATGATAGACCCTGATGGTGCTTTCCCGTATCCGCGAACGATGACTTGATTCGGTGTTCGGATCCAGAAATGGATGTTTAGTTCATGCTCTCGACCCCTATGAAACCCAGAAGCAAGCGCTGTAAAATATCCAAGCTAGGCTGGAGACTCCATCGCGGCCGCTTCGAGTCCAGCTCCAGGATATGCCTTTTCCCTGAACTTGTGATTTCGAAGACCTCGGATCCTCATCCCTTTGTGTTGATTTTATATGGGCTATCCAGGCAATGTTCTTTCTTCAGTCAAGGAAGGTCTTACGACGCAAAGGCCTACGACTTACCCAGACCACAATGGCTCCGAATGCTGAGTTCCACTTCGCGAGTAGTGCGTAATGTTCGTAATTCTTTGAAAGATACTGATGAACCAGCTACAAAGCAAAGCTACCGACCGGAGTTACCGCACTGGAAACCCTGGAACCCTGAAAACTGAAAGCGGGGGCAAGCTGAAGCTCTAAACCAGGAGACGCTGGGCAAGAGCCGGGATGCAAAGGTCAGGCCCTTGACGGGGTTTGCAGGAATTAGGCTTAAATGGATCTAGGCACAAGGACAAGGGACCCGTTTCGGACTTTCTTCAAGCCTGTGCCTGTGCCTACTTGTACAAGTTGACGGGAGTTGGACGAGGAGGGCTGGGGAGTTAAGTGAATACTGGTGGTAACGTCGATCCTTGTTAGGATGTGAGCAGTGTTCAAGATAAAGATAAGGGGCCCCTGTCGAGGTCATCAATTTCATAGCATGCTCTCTCTTGACTATATATATATATATATATGTTCGTCGTCCTGGCAGCTTTATGAAGGGCTTCCCGAAACTTTCGAGCCTCACAAACTCGTTGTTCCGAATCTCTCGAAATATTGGGATCCGCATGTAGACAAATAGAGCCATGGGTTTCTCCCGTTGGTTCCTACATCAGGCTGGAAGGCTTCTTGTGGATGTGCGCTCAGCTGCAGAACTGCAAAAACTGCAATACCCCTCCGACCACACTGTCATGGGTGCTTCTGCCTCAAGATACATTACTGGACAGACATACATCGTAGATGCCTAGAATGAGGTTCGACAGCTTGAGGTCGTCAACTTGGCAGTGGACCCGTGGCCTTCTTGGGGGATTTGGGATTTCGACAGTTTGACTGTTGTCGTCGGGCATGGCTTGCGTCGCGGAGGTCCTTATAAAAGTAACAACAGGGTCCATACTGGGGGCCAACATGTTATGCCAAGATGCCATCTAAAACTGCTGTGGGCACTGCCCGCAGGACTGGTGGTAAAAGAGCATGAGTAAGCAATAAGCCCGGGACCTTTCATTCCTAGCTGTGCAGGACCAGATGACGACCTTTGACTTTGAGGAGCGCAGCGCATCCGCAGCCAGGCTGCAGAAGCCCCAAGAAAGTCGCGGCACTTGACTTAGAGTATAGGTTTTGGGGGCTAGGAGATGAGATCAGACTTAGGGGCTTTGGAATTTAGGTTAAGGGATTTAGGTTAAAGGTGCGGTGTCTCGGCTCAAGGGTAAGGTTTTGATGTTCAACTTGCTATTTTCCAGACTTGAACTTGGGGCCCTCAACCCTGAACCCTAAACCCTCAACCCTAAACCCTTGGGCTCAACCCCAGCCTGAACCTTAATCCTGAAGTTGAGCCCTGCAACCTCCCGCAGTAACGTCTACCTACAACCGACAAAGCCACGTGTAGGGCGAATCGAAGCCAAGCTTCCGAAGGACACAACTCCATACAGGAACAAGGTTGTAGCAGAACCTCGACCTAGTCATTTCGGTGGGGTCCGAAAAAGTTGCAGGTCCAAGCTTGTATTTTCAGAAATGGGCTTAGGGCTTCCGCCAAACCCTGCCTCGGGAATGCCTCAAATGCTCGGTGCCAGAAGGTGGAACACCTCACGCTCAAGAGAGTGGTTCTGCGAGCAATAGTTACAGAAGTCCGATGCTTCAGTCGGTACATGTATCACACACGAGAGGATGAGGAGGGAATGGCATGATCCTCTAAGCTGACATGGAGCCCAAACAGCCTCCGATTGAAATGCAATTATAGCAAGGGTGCCCCGCTTCAACCGCCTATGCAGCAGAATGCTGAGGAGTATTCTTGTGCATAAATCCAAAATGTCTTATGGAAAGGGCCTACTCCGAAAATGCATAATGCTCTTGCCCAGCACTAGTCGCTGGACCCTAAGCCCAACAGCCGTACACCAGTAACCCTGAAACCGCTAAAATCTGAACCGCAAATACCTCAGAAAAAGAGCTGAGAGCTGGAAGATCGGAGCCCCCAAGGCGAATCCCTGGGACGTCTACGCCCAAGCTCGGGAGAAGGTTGATTTTGAGGAGGAGGAGGCCAGGGGAGTGTAATTTTTGGTGTTGTTCTAGTTTAGGCGTCGCATGAGGTTTTAGGGCTTACTTCGGTGGTGAAACACTGAACCCCGAAAGCACAAGCCTTCCAGCCCTAAAGTTCCTAAAGCCGTAAGTCCGTAAATCGAAATCGCGAGCCCTACAGCCCTATTGTTTTCACGCCAGAGCTGCGACCCTAAGCCCGAGTTCGAGCCCGCGCACCGTGAATCCGGAACATGGTCTTGAGGGTTTAGAGGGCTCTTGGGCTCAAGCGAGTGAAGTCCTGGATGCTTTCCCGGCTCCAAGAAAGCACTACGGACTACTGACTACTATTTGCTGATGCCCAGAAATTTGGTGCTTTTTTGACGGATAGACTAGACAAAATGTCTCCATTGGTAGGGACTTGGAATCCGCGGCCTACGGTTCAGGCTGTAGTTTCTTCCTGCAGGGGTTGGTCCAGGTGCTCTGTGTTTGTAATGCCTCGCCTCCGCTTGCAAGCTTAGGTATTTTTTCGGTAGCTTGGCGGAGCCGTGCCCGAATGGTCCGACTGTTGCGTCATCAATGCTTCACATTCTCAGGCTCACGATGGGGTCAACATCCTTGAGATGAATACTGTGCCAGAGTTACCGAGGGATGCCTATGGAAAATGCCATGCTATAGCTCTTGAAGCTCTTGTATTGAACCAATCATCCTATGTATGGAATCTGAACCTATATTCTGAACCTATAGGCCCTTACATGCGGAGCTCAAGCCTTTGCTGCTTGAAAGGACAAGAAGTACATGGTGGACAAGGATGGCATCATCCGGTCTGTCAAAAACTTGAGCCTTGGTCTAAACGACGATTAAGAAGACCTAAGCCCAAAGTCCTGAACCCTCAGCATTATTGGCTCCTGGAGAATTCTGCTGTTTTCAGGCAGGTTTCGGACTGGCTTCCTTATAGGAACCATTGCCGAATCAAAACTCAGACATTTGTATCCTTGGTTACTTGAGCGGAGTTTCCCTAAAGCTTGTCACCCCAAGGCCTTCGGATTCGAGCGTTCGGGTTTGGGATCGGTTGCTCAAGCCTTTTGCAAGTTGGACCTTTGGGATAAATAGGAGGGACCTTCCCGGAACCCCGCTCCATCACCAACCTGGTCACATCGTGTGCTTCATGATCTAGCCGTCAGTGTCCAGTTTTCTGAATTAGGAATGGGGATCCTTCTGTGGCCCGTCTCGCTCGCACAAAGCTACCCACATGGTTCTTCACGGAACCTCAGGGCCTGCACGGCTAGCTATGGCTGAAGCACCTTATGCACCAGTCTAAAGTCCAAACGCTAGGCCCTACTTGCACCGAATGGGCTTATCAACCAGTGAACCCTCGCACACCCTCACCCTCAGATTTTAGTCTATGGCTAGGGCTTGGTGTGAGAAGCCAGGAAAAGTCTTAGCAACGTCCGGTGGGTCATCCTTTCCCTGGGTGGCAATGCGTCTCGACGCGAGAAAGGATGTTAGGGTGTAATGGTGGAGAGCTTCGGGGATTCAGGGTTCAGGATTTTTGTGCTTGGGGCATGGGGCTTCTATCTAAGGGCCCCATACCCTGAACGAAGAGACAACATGAAAAGGGGACCATCTAGCATCCTGCATAAAGCGCTCGTTAGGTTGAGGAGAGGGCAGGTGTTGCACGTTCCTACATCTCTTAAAGATTGTGTACGACCTGAGGCTCGTTTTCTAGTTCGCTACGAGGATGCTTCCAAGCAGCCTAGTGGCTTAGTGTGCGTAAGTTGCCTTGCAGCCTTACATTGTAATGCTCAGAGAATTTCCACGCTATCAAGAAGCCAATAAGTCTAGAATCCCGAACCGAAACGAAACGTATTTAGCACAGCATTTAGTGCACACATAGAGAAGTGCGTAAAAGCTGAGCCCAACCTTAGCTTGAATCAACTTGCGGGCTGTAGGGTTCACGGTTTGAGGCTTCGCTTTGGTGTTTTTGAGGTGCGCATTTCCTCGGACGATGCTCGATCCAAGAACTTGCAGCAAGCGGCAAGCGGCCCAAACTTAGAGCAGCCCCCATCGGCGAGATCTGTGACCGGAGGGAGCCCCTAGCCTGTCTAAGCCCCGGCAAGGCCTACCCAGAATCAGGAACGGATGCGAACGTCATCAGCATCTGCAGCGTTGTGAATTTGCATCCGCGAGATCTTCAATCATGAGTGTTTGCAATAAACCTGAAACGGTAAACGGTTCATCAAATAATCGAATCTCTAAAGCCTACCGATGTAGAGAAGAGTCCCCAAATCTTAACCTACAGAGGCTTGGATCCCCTACTTTTGCCGAGGATGTGTACCTCAACTCCGGGGTCAAGACGAGGTTGATCAACTCCCTCGTCCCGGGGTCGGAGGGCGTGCGGAAGGAGGTGGGGGTGGGTGTACGATACGGGCCTGAATACCCAGTAACACTCAGTTACACTATTCCAGCTTGTGGGTATATTGTTAGACAGCTCGGAAAAATTCACGCTTGGGGTTCAGGATTTTCGTTTTGGCATTTAAGACTGCAAACACAGAGGGTTCTGGTTTTCTGGCACTGCAGGTATGGAACAAAGGAGCCCGAGCAAGCGGCAATCGTATCCCTTTACAATCTCATGCATCAGCGGAAAGACTGTACTTATATTCACAGACACTACTCTGAGCAATGTGGTCCTATGCACAGCAGTGGCGATGGATGATGCTAGATCGACTGTCGGAAAAATTGCAACCCGACTTGTGCCATGCGAAGGCGTAGCAACCGCTTGAAAGACAAGAGGATCTAGGAGTTCTTCAATCCCCTCAGAGAAGGAAGATCCAGCAATCGCGCAAGTTTCCATTTTGGTAAACTGAAGCCAGGCCTGTAAACCCAGCTGAACACTAGAAACTTGCCCGAAAATCGCCCACAAGCCTTCCGCCCCTGAAAGCCTCAAACAGAAAGTACCGCAAACGAGTGCGAGGGTCTAGAGCCCTAACACTCCCCAAAGAAACCCCAGCAGGTCTTAAAACCACGGAGAGAACGAAAGCCCTCAGCCCCAAAAGGCTCGGTCTTCCTCAGGAGTATGCTTGCCGAGCACTCCCAAGGATACCAAATGTGTAGCCGCTTGCTGCCTGCAGCTCGAACACGACGCTGGAAAGAAAGGAAGGCAGGCTTGAAGCCCGCTACCGTAGCCCCAAACCCATATCAGAGGGGTTGAGCAAGATGGCTGGATGGATGGCTCGGTGGATGAATAGATGGGTAGATGGATAGATTGATAGATGGGTAGACGGATAGCTGGATGGATGGATTCTTGTATGGATACGTGGATACACGGATTGTTACAATGTCCCTGTGTGGACATATTTCAAACCTCAAACCCCACGAAGCGCCCAAAAACAGCCTCTTGAAGGTGGCCAAAGAGTTCGGCGCGCGGCTGAAAAAGGCAGCAGAGCAAGCAACGCGACTGCAGACGTCGGGGTTTTAGGGTTTGAGGTTGAGGCATAGCCTAGGGGGGGCTTGTGTAGGGTCTTAGGCTTTGAGCCCGAAGGTATAATTATTAGGATTTCGGGTATAGGGTATAGAGCATAGGGTGTTTGGGTTAAAGGTTTAAGAGTTTGGTGCGCTTAGGGTTCAGAGCTCGAGCGTGAGGGCTGAGACTTCGTGGTAACGAGCCTGGGGATTACCGTTTAAAGTCTCGACGTGTGTTGTTTAAGTTTGGAGTTCAGGCTTTGGGTTTAAGGTGCTGGAGCTTCGATTCGAGGCTTGAAGCTTTACAGGCTTTGTTGGCTTCAGGCATGGGGTTCGGCGTTCCGGATTTTTGGCTGAAGGCTTGAACTGAAGGGTTTAGTTTAGGATTCGAGGTTTGTGGTTTGAGGACTTGTGTGGGATTCGGGACTTGGACTCTTGAGAGGTTGGAGGGTGTCTCACGATTTAGGGCTTAGGGCTATAGTCAGTTCTAGCTTCTCGGAGGTGTTTATTAAGGTTGTACGGTTTATGACGGCATCAGGTTCAAAAGGCAGCGCCTGACGCCACGCTGGTCCTCGTGGTGCCGTACCAGCCCCACGAGGCGCCACTTTTCCCAGTAAAAAACCTGGAATGAGCGCATGCATAGTCATACATATATTCGTTGGCCCTGCACGTGAAGATCCTAAAGACGATGATTTCTCAAATCCTGTTCAATGGACCGGTTCGAAGCAGGAGTTTTCGTTGCTGGCGGGTGCGCCGATCAACGACGAGGGGGCGCGTATCTACGGGGAACCCCGGGCGTTTTAGGAGGGTTCCCTGTTGTTTTTTGAGAGTTTTGAGGTTTGGGGTGTTAGGGCTGTTAGGGTTTTGGAACAGAGTCTCCGGGCTCAAGTTTAGTGTTTCGGTTTCGGGGTGCAGCTTCCAGGCTCATGTTTGGAGTGTTTTGGAGCTCGGCTTCTAGACAATGGCAGAGCTGAAAAGCACGGTGTCCTTCAAGTCTTTTGAGACTTGAAACTTGTAGTTGTTTGCGCTGTATTGGTGGGCAGGGTATACGGGGCGGGCACAGGTTGAACCAGGTAGTCAACTATAGGCCTCTACGATACTCTAAGCCCCGAATCCTTCAACCCCTGATTCCCAAACCATCTGTCCATTGGCCAAACAACTCCTGCCATGGGGATGTTATGACTTGCTTGCAACACGCCACAAAGCTCCTCAAGCCAGGTTCTTTCGGGCTTTTTGGCTTCAGGTGTCAGCTTTGAGCTAAGAGTTTATAGGGCTCAACGTCTTGGGGCACTCTAGGGCCCTAGGTTTCACCGTTCATCGCGTCGGTAACCTTGAGATCCGAATCCTGGTCTCTGTACCATTGCCACAAACTCGCGAACCCGAAATCCTCAATCCCTTCACCAAGAGCGCTCGTCCTTCAGCTCCACGAATCCCAAGCACAAAATCCTTAACCCTACGCTGTGACCGGAAACCTAGTCCTTAAGCCCAACCCCTATACCCTAAACCCCAAACCTAACTCTTTGATCAAGCCGTCTACACATCCCAGGACTTCTTGGGGGATGGCGCCCGTGGCCTCGAGAGACAGCTCCTTCCCGACCTGGTCACGCCCATGGTTACGGAGCGCTTACTCGTTGCCTCAATGCTTGAGTTTGCTAGGCTTACCTGTGTCCCTTTTGGCTGGGGTGTAGATGACATGGCAGCAGGGGTTGCAGGCACCCAACTAAAACCTCAAACCCATAACCCTGAATCCAAAGCTCTATAAATCCTGGTGCACGCGCGTGCGCACATTGATCCCCAAGATCACGCCGCCTAAAATCTAATGCCTGCAGCCCTGTCTATCCTTACAACACCGTAGCCGAATACTTTGAACACTAAACCTTCTAAAGTCCAGGAACAAGCCTGCGTAATTTGGGCGGTAGCGACTTCAGAGCGGTGATCAGAGATGAGGCCAACCTCAAGGGCCAGAGCGTGGATTGGAGTTTGCGGGCTTCTCCTGCTTTGGAGCTTCAGCTCTGAACCCCTCAAACCCTAAACCACTCCGTAAAGCCTTAAAGGAAAACCCCCAAATCAACCGGCTCCACACCACAGGAGATCCTGACGCTGGCCCAGGATCTGGATTGTCCGGCAGCTATGTCGCAGCCAAGTTGTTGGCCTGGGTTTAAGGTTTATTTAAGGGTTTGTGCTTAGCCTTTGAAGCGACGCCCAGCGACCCAGGGCATCGTGGACGGCTCGCCGCACTAAAGCTGAAATCCAACCCGAGACCACCCAAACTGTTGATTCAGGCTGTGCTTGGTTGACAGAACGCTTTGGACAGGTGTCCGAAGTTTTCCGGTTGGACCATGTTGAGCTTTGACATCGGCACGGTACAAGATGTAAACACATCGGTCTTGTGCTCCTGCGGCTGCGATGCTGTCGCTGGCAGCTGCGCTCGTGACCACTTCCAGCACTTGTAGTTGTAGCAGCGGCATTAACAGCAGCAGTTGCATTGGCAGTACAAGTCGCAGTAGTTTACGGGCAGCACTGGTAGCAGTACTTGCACTGGCCCGTGTAGCATCAGTAGCAGTGGCTGTGGCTGTAGCAGAAACAGTAGCAGTGCTAGCAGCTAGCACAAGAAGCAGCAGCTTTAGTAGTGCATATGTTTGCTATCAATGTAACAGATGTAGTCGCGGTGGCACTTGCTGTTGTGGCCACAGCAGTAGGGACCAGAAGAAGCAGCGCCAGGAGGAGGAACCAAAGATACCGACGACAGCAGCCATGCATCGCAACACAAATTAGCTATTTCGTCGGAGCGGTTTGTTTCTGTACATCCGGATTCACTCAAGGGTTGGCTGCAGGGGCGTGCGGGGTGTCTGCAGCCTTTGAGTTTAAGGGCCTATCCTTCAGATCCCAACCCTGGAAGCCCGAGAGCATGATCCAAAACGCCTCAGGATTGGCGTTGCGAGTTTTTGGTCCCCAGTCCCAGGTCATTGACCTGTCCCAGACCTTTGATTCCAGCATGGAAGAGCCTTGGGCAGAGATTGTCGACATGCCTCACGGTTCAGGAATCAGGGTTTTTGGATGTTTGTTGGTGTTGATGTGCGAGGCACCACACCCTAACTTGATCAAGTCTTGGCAAAACCCGCAAACAATTGTTTTTCTTGATCCAAAGGCTCCAGCTATGTCCAAACCACGAACCTAAAGGCCAACGAATCCTCAAGAAACTCCGTGCACTGTAGCCCCGGGCCATAGACCAAAATGCGAAGAAACAACTGTCCATCTATCCGAGGGCTAGATCTATTTCTTATCCACATCCGTGCTGACATCGCTATATTCCGTTTGGGCGGTTACCCTGGAACACAAGTCAATATTGGACAGGTTGTCAAGTTGTTTTACAGCATTTTAGCCCGGAAGCGCCAAAATCCTATAAATTTCAATCAGGAGCATTACGGCACTGGAGAGATTGGTCGCGTGAACAGCCTTGGCACGCCCTGGAGCGGGGCCGAGCCCAGCGATGTTCGGAACTCAAGGAACACTGGCCAAAGCAGTCTAGCGTCGAAGCTCAAGCCCGGCTGGGAGTTCAATCAAAATGGATTTGCTGCACATGTATAGATAGATGTCAATCACAGGGCACAACAGCTGCTATGACGTGTTCAACCTGCTTGACGTGTATGGATCTTGCAGACGGTTCTGCATTCTGGGAAGATTCTGGCTTCATCCCGTTCAACATGAATTTGAAGCCAAGCCTGCAAAGGAGAAACCCAAAATCCCCCAAGCAAAATGTTATTCTTGAAATCCTATGTCGAAGCATAGGGGCTTTTCTGCCTTTTCTGAAACCCTCTTACTCCGAGGTGCCCATTCTGATTGTGATCTGTGGTAGTTCAGGATCCGGGTAGAGAAACTGTTTCAGAAGAGCCCCACATTGCCAGAGCCAATTCCTACAGGCGGTGGCAATCTGATGCATACTATCGCCGGCCCCGTTAGACACTATCGTGACTCCCCCGGACACTTCAACCTGGAGCTTTGAGTGGCAATGGGTCTAAAGCCCCTAATTCCAAATCTCAACATTCTCAACAAACTAATTAGCGGCCCCGAACGTCTATCCAGAGTTTCTAGAATCCAGGGCTCGGGTGCGAGGCACCGTCTAGGGGCATCTCTGGCTAGGTCTCCAGCAATTTCATCGCACAGCTGATCGCCAATGCCATTGCCGCTTGCTGTGCTGTTTCAATTCAAGGCCTAGTGTGTGTTTTTACGGTTGAGTGCTTCAGCCCCCACAGCAAAAGCCCTCAAACAAATACTGTTACTAAACTCTGAGCCTAAATCCTAAACCCTAGTTGAGTGGTAGGAGACTTGGAAGTCCCACTGTGTAAGGCCTACCCTTACACAGCGTCTAGAAACAAGGGCCTGGGGTTTGCAAGGTTTTGGATCTAAGTTTAGGGCTTCGGTCTAGGTGAAGGCTTGGCTTTAGGGGATAGTCGGAGTTGATATCAGGATGAGGGGCTGAAGGCTTGGGCTTTGGGTGATATACAGGGTTCAGTGCGGAGCTATAGCTGGGCTCGATGGGTTTTGTAGATTGCAGTCAGCTTGTCCTGGGAGCTAGTGCACATTGCATGGCGTTTTTCCGTTCCTACGAACAAAATACGTCAGATCGAAGCTCCCGATAACAGTGATTTTCACAATCCTCAGCGGCAGCTTTCCAAGGTTTGGGTTTGAATTTCCTTCCTTAAGTTCGCCTCAAAAAGCCAAGCTCCCCGGCCGAGGTGCAGGGGAAAAAGTCCGTGCTCTACAGCGGGAACCCTCGACAGGCAGGGTTATGTCGCGGAAGGGTATGGGCCTGTAGTTGTTTCTTGATCGTCCAGGGTTCGCAGTAGCTGTAGAAGTCAGGGAGCAGGAATGAACCCTCATTCCCACTAGCCGTCTAGCTGCTGGAAACAAACATTATGAATTATGATGGCTAGCTGCTAGCCATCATAATGTTTGTTTCCATACAACCCTGGATACTCCCGGGGTAGAGAAGCGAGTTTTCCTAACCTTCAGGTGCACAGCACAGTCAGCACTTTTGGGTAAATACGAGCAAACCTCAGATCGCTGCCAGAGCCCTACACTAAACCCAGTGAGCACAGCAGTAAGTTAGAAGAAGAGCTGCCGCCACTGCTACTGTCACGGCCACTGCTACTACAACTACTACTGCGACACTACTACCACCACCACCACCACGACTACTACTACTACTACTACCACGACTACTACTACTACTACTACTGCTACTACTACTACTACTTGTTGAAAGCATCAATTTTTCCCCTCGCTGAACAGAAGCAGACGCCGCTGACAGGATGGGCTCGCAGCACTGCGGTGGTAGAAAAGGCCCTGCGAGGGTTGGTGTTTTAAGTTCCGTTGNCAATTTTTCCCCTCGCTGAACAGAAGCAGACGCCGCTGACAGGATGGGCTCGCAGCACTGCGGTGGTAGAAAAGGCCCTGCGAGGGTTGGTGTTTTAAGTTCCGTTGGAACTTTCTTGTGGCAGCGGAGCTCCGATTTGGGGCTGCCGCGAGCTTCCTTTGGGATTGTGGTGATCTCCGTCGCGAGGTTCCTTTGGTGGTTGGTAAAGGGTCTGGGTTCCTTGAGCCAGCCATGAGTGGCGCCCGCAGCGCTGCGGCCCTGGAATGGGAGCGAGTGGAAGACGGCTCAGATGACAAGTCTGGGCGGAGCCTTTCGGAGGTGACGGTGTTGGTCCCTGGAGCGGGGAGGACAAGGCCGTGGACGCCGACAGTGGATGGGTCATTGCGCGGCCGGGCCTTGCGAGATTCTCCAGTGAGGCCAAGGCCAGAGATGGCGAACTGGACCGTGGAGGAAGACCCGCCACTGTACGACCGGGCTTCGCAAGAGGCCTCCTGGGAGTGGTCTTGGAGCAGCTGGTCCGCGGACTGGCGAGAAGACCCGTGGGCCTCTTACCTCGACTCCCGTCGCCCAGATTGGAGGGCACGACGCAGCTGGAACTGGTCCGAGTACTTGAGAGCGGGGACACTAGCAGTGAGACGCCTGACGGCTCGGAGGTGCCCTATCCGAGATTGCTAGCCCGACGTGAGAATAGCCCGGACCATGCTGGCGTGCCCTATGACCGAGCCCGATTACGAGAGTGGGCGAGTGGACTAGATCGCCTACGACCTGAACGTCAGGACCTTCGGCTTGATCAGCCGCACGATCGCCTTTCTGCGCAAGGCGACCGTGGGGATAATCCGCTACGTGATCTTGCTTGTGAGTGTCCGGGGCAAGCCAAGGAGGAACACCCGGTGATCTTGTCTGAAGAGGGCAACGGCAAGAGCGAGCGCAAGCAAGATGCCTCCGGTGCAGGAGGCGGCCAGAGTAGTTTTCTCAAGTTGCACAGTTCTTTCCCTCCTGAGTTTCGTGCACGGCCAGGGGAGTCCTGGCGGGATTACTGGAGAGGAGTTGAGTTTTGGTTGGCTTCCGAAGGGGCACAGTTGCCCCATGCCGTCCGCAGCTCCAGATTGATGCAACAGCTGAAGGAGCGGGCGGCGAAGATCGTGAACCACTTGTCAGTGAACGAGGTCTCCGGCGAGGACGGCATCAGCATCATAAAGAATGAGATGGAGAAATCGCCGATCATCCGCCTGCTGGAGCACAAGGAGGTGGACAAGCGCCGGCAGAAGTTCATGAAGCTGGCCAGGCATGCCGGCGAGTCGCTCGAGAGCTTCATCAACCGGGCGTCGATCTACCGCCATGAGAACGACAGGTGCCAGAACTACAAGGTCGGCTCGAAGTTCTACTTAGGCTACTTGATCGACGCCGCCCGTCTTACACGCAAAGATGTGGCTTTGGTGAAGACGGCTTCGGGCGGTCTGAGCGACGAGACCAAGGTGATCAACGCAATGCTTGAGCTGGCGGACCAGTTGGAGGGCGTCGCTGGATGCCCCGTTGGCCGGGGCGAGCCGGAGCTACATGATGAAGACGAGCTTCTGGTGCAGAAGGGCCGCGGTGGAGTCGGTCACGAACGTGATGATCGCGGACAAGGCCATGGCCGCTCCTATCGCTCGGACAAGGACCGGGGGAAGTTTGTGCGGGATAAGAAGTCCGGCAAGTTCCGCCGGTGGAAACAAGTGTTTCACGCCATGATGGGCGAAGACTCTGAGGACTCGGGTCCCTCCGAAGATCAGTCGGATCAGGGAGGGTCTGGACTTCTGGAGGATGACCAGGACGAGGCGGACACGCCCTCGGACCGCGAAGGCGAGAGTTCCTCGGCGACTGCCCCGGCGGAGATTTACGCCCAGGAGTATAAGGCCAAGAAGCGCGTGAACGAGATCAAGCAGATGCGGCAGTACTTTCAGAAAGGCTCGCCGCCCGAGAAGGCGAAAGCATGGGTGCGCGAGCAGCAGAAGAAGGAGCCCTGTTTTTTGTGCCAGAAATTGGGCCACTGGTCGCAGGAGTGCCCACTTCGAAAGAAAGCGGGAAATCGACCTGCGCATTCCGTGAGTGTGACCGCGGGGCCCCCACATGTGGACCCAGGACAGTGGAGCATGCTCGAGTCCATTGCGGAATACAGCTCCGGGCTGTACGGGGTCCGAACAACATGGGTGCTTTGTGGCTACTGCTGTAGGTGCCTATCTGTCTGAACATGAAGCCTTGTGGTCTATGCGGGAGTTACAGAGCAGCTTGATTCTTGACTTGGGTTGCATGAAGTCTGTGGCGGGGACGAAGTGGGTCAATCAACACCTAGAGCGCTTGAGGGGCCTGGGTCGGTGGATGAAGGCAGTGAGGGAGAGAGAGAGAGAGAGAGAGTTTTCGTTTTGGTGATGGCCATGAACTACACAGCTGTTACTCCTTCGTGTTTGAGGCGACGGTGTTGGGGGTACAGGTCGTTCTCCGGTTGAGTGTGGTCCCAGGTGAGTGCCCTCCTCTACTTTCAAAACACGCGTGCAGTCAGTTGGGCATGATCATTGATACTGAGTACCACACTGTATCCTCTCGCAAACTCAAGGTGAAGAAGTATGGGTTGGCACAGACATATGGTGGTCACTATGCGCTCCCGATTGCTGAGTTCACCGACGACATGCCTACAGTACATTGCCCTCCTATGCCCTCTCACCTAGAAGCTGCTCCAGTGTATGTTGCGGAACGTGTGACTCCCGAACCACCCCCTGAGCAACCTGAAGCAGCTGGAGTGTTGAAGTCATGGACCCGAAGAGATAGACAAGTAGCTAACACTGTGGGCCCCGGCAAGATCGGGCCTCCCTGGGTTACGGCGAGGCGGTGCCTGATCACGGCGGCTGACACCATCCGAGTAATGGCCGCCAATGGGCCGAGTGAGGCCCCTCCTTTGCCTCATGTCACATTGCATCAGGAATGCCCTCGGGAACTTCCTTGGGAAGCCGTGCCGGTGGAGGTGGAGCAGAGTCCAGAGGGCATGTTGAGACAACGTTTGGGCGAAGCGACGGGCGACCACTTCGATTACATCTACTTTGAAGGCACGAGCGGCTCCCTGTCAAGGCAGCTGCGCAATACGCTGGCGAAGCTTCACGTCTCACTGGGCCACGTGTCGGCAGAGAAGCTTAAGAGGATGCTTCATTTGAGCGGGGCTAAGGACCACATCCTCCGAGGGGTGACGGACATGAGGTGACCTGAGGTGCCAGATCTGTCAATCGGTGGTCCCGCCCAAAGCCGCTCCCAAGGTCGCCTACGCAAAGCCCCAGCGATTCAATGAGAGCGTGTGACCGATGTGTTCTTCATTTGGGACGCCGACAAGGTGAAGTACGCTGTGGTTCATGCTGTGGATGCCTTCTCACTGTATCAGGTGGCAACCTTGATGAAGACGCCCCGTTCGGACCATGTGGCGCACTTCCTCAAGAACTACTGGATAGGGGTGTTTGGACCCCCGGAAGTAGTGATGAGCGACGCTGGCACGGAGTATGCGGCTGAGACGGAGTCCCTCCTGAGGGCGTTCGATGTATACCATGAGATGGTTCCCCCGGCTACAAAGTGGCGGATGGGGTTGGCCGAACGACATGGAGCGGTGCTGAAGTTGCTGGTGATGAAGACAGTGTATTCTACCTCCGCCAAGGGCTACAGCGAGACCAAGGAGTGCGTGATGGCTGCGACGGCGGCCCGGAATCGCCAGGCGATAATCTCGGGATTCTCTCCTACCCAGATTGTGCTAGGCAAGGATGTGGCGATCCCTTCCTCCCTTCTGGAGCAGTTGCACAAAGGCCACTTCAAGTATGTGCTCAACCAGGACCTGGCCTTTGATGCGGCGAGAAGGAGAAATGAACAGATCCGCCAGGCGGCGGAGCAAGCTTTCATTTGGATGGATGGAAGCGAGACTTTGAGGAAGGCCCTCAATGCCAAGTCTCGCCACCCTCGGATGGAAATGCTTTTTGAGGGAGCGACGGTCTACTTCTACGACCCTCCGTCGTCCCGGAAAGGTTTGCCAAAACGTCTTCAGGATCAAGCGTCTTGGACAGGCCCGGCAGTGGTGACGGCCATCGAGCATAATGGCGCAGCCATCCGGCGTGTGTGGGTGAGGTACCGAAACAAGCTGAAGGGCATCCCGATGGAGTACATCCGGCTAGCAGCCATTGAGGAAGTTGAGGCCTCGCAAGTTTGCCAGGCGGCACTGAAGGAGGTCGAGAGTGAGCTTGACGGTGGCCGCCCCGAGGTCGACGAGATGGAGTCGGATGATCCGGGTGAACAAGGGGCAGATCTGATGGAGTTTGGCGGCGACGAAGAACCGCCCCCGGACACTTTGTATCCGGATGCGTCCCCGCTGGATGATCTTCCTGCCCAACTACATCGGGACAAAAGGGGAGCTGGTGTCCGAGCCCAAGGAGTACCTCCTAAGCGAGTTCGCTTTGAAGACAGCAAACGAGAAACGGATGAGCATTTCAGCCGGATGAAGGCTGTGTTGCAAAAGTACGAGCCGGGTGTGAGAAAAGCGCAGGAGATGGAGGGCGTCAACCGATCTGAGGGTGACGTTCAAGAAGATGGTGCTTCAGCGTCAAGTGCTGCTCTTCCTCCCCCTCAGATGGACTTTCAAGAAGGTGGTGCTTCAGCGTCAAGTGCTGCTCTTCCTCCCCCACGACCTCCGCCTTTAGCTAGTCACACTCCATGCGCAGCGCATTTGGCATCTAGACAGTGCCACCAGAGGTCAACGTAAGATGATTCGGGCAGCTAAGCGTCAGGGATGGTCTGTCTACGTAGCCGAAGTGGAGGACACTACCGAGGTCCTGGCGACGGAGATCAAAGCCCAGTCCGAGGTGATCCCCGAAGAGGTCATCGAAGAGCCTGTGACGGGTAAGCCTCGCCCGGAGTACCGCTGGAAGTCCCTTAGTCAAGAGTGGAAAGACAGCTTCGTGGAACCGTTGAAGAAAGCATTGGACGTGTATGTGGATAATGAAGCTCTAGAAGCTGTCCCTGCCGGTCTTTTGATTCCCCCAGAGAAGATCCTGCCTTCTCGGTTTGTGCTCACGAACAAGAGTGACAAGCCTGAGCTGGCTGATGCCTTGCTCAAAGCACGATGGGTTCTGGCCGGCCACTTGGACAAAGAAGCTGGTCAGTGTGCCACGGAGGCCCCGACGGCTTCTTTGACGGGTCACAATGTGGTGTGCTTCGTGTGTGCGCAGATGGGCTGGAAGCTGAAGTATGCGGACATTTCGTCCGCCTTCTTGCAAGGAGAGAAACTACAGGATGAACGGGTGGTGTACATCCGCCTTCCCAAGGGCTACCCGGAAGAAGTACAACGGCATCTACTACAACGACTTCGTGAGCAACACCCGGGCCAAGCAAACCTTCGCATGGACATTGTGCGCATGGTCAAGGGAGGTTTTGGATTGGCCGAGTCCCCCCGGTTGTGGTACTTGAGACTGCGCCGGGGTTTGTTGGAAATTGGGATGGTGGAGCTGAAGCTGTCGCCGGGCACCTTCATCCTGCATCTCGATGGCGCTCTGAAGGGCATCCTGGCGATCCACGTGGACGACCTCCAAATGGCTTTCCATCCGGGAGCGGAACATGTGTTGGCACGTCTCCGGGAAACGTTCAAATTTGGAGAATGGCAAGAGGCCACAGCCGGAGTGACGAAGTTCTGTGGACGTTGGGAGACCCAATGTCCATTGACGTTCAAAATTACTGTGACCATGGAGGGCTATGTGCACAAGTTGAAGGAGGTCCCGCTCCGGGCTGAGACCGACAAGTCCCCCATGACGGAGGCAGAGCGCAAATGGGTTTCGTCGGTCGGAGGCCAGTTGAACTGGATGGCACGGCAGGGCCGCGCTGACTTGGCTTTCGGCGTATCCAAGATTCAACAATTGGCGGGGGCGAAGGACCCGGGCACTACACGCTTCCTCAACCAGCTCGTGCGCAAGGCCCGGGAGCCCTACGAGATGGTCTTTCAGAAGTTGCCGGGCGGCATGGAGGACCTTGTTTTCCTGGCAGTGAGTGATGCCTCCCACGGAAGCATGCCAAAAGGGAAGTCCCAAGGAGGCATGATGATTCTCATTGCCAATACGGAAATCTTGGAGGGTGAAGGCCTCGTGAACTGCGTCCTCTACCACAGCTCGGTGTTGAAACGAGTGGTGCGGTCCAGCTTGGCAGCGGAGATCTCCCAAGCTGCCGAGACTCTGGACCAGTGTGAGTACGTTCGGGCGATGCTCGCCGAGATCTGGGATAACCAGTTTGTTCTCAGCGAATGGCGCTGGAGTGCGAGCAAATGGCCAGAAGTCTTGGTGCTGGACACCAAGACTGGATACGACGTGCTGAACGGCATCAACAATGGGGAGGACAAAAGATTGGCGATTGACGTCGCCATACTCAAGGAAGCTTTGTATGAGCCCAACGGCAACAGATGGATTAGATGGGCCCCGGGATTGACGATGCCATCTGATGGCCTCACGAAAGAGTACGGCAACCCAGTCCGGGATCAGGTGATGCGTGGAGGCCCTTGGAGCCTCAAAGATACAGCTGAGGCTCAACGCCTCCGCGAGGAAGCCGGGCATCGCAAAAGGCAGTGCAAAGAGCGGTTACGTGAAAAGCAGCAGGCCATTGAGGAAGTTCGCCAAAAGCGGTGAGCTTCGCTCGGTCTGCTTCTCCAATGGGGGTTGGTGTTGAAAGCATCAATTTTTCCCCTCGCTGAACAGAAGCAGACGCCGCTGACAGGATGGGCTCGCAGCACTGCGGTGGTAGAAAAGGCCCTGCGAGGGTTGGTGTTTTAAGTTCCGTTGNCAATTTTTCCCCTCGCTGAACAGAAGCAGACGCCGCTGACAGGATGGGCTCGCAGCACTGCGGTGGTAGAAAAGGCCCTGCGAGGGTTGGTGTTTTAAGTTCCGTTGGAACTTTCTTGTCTACTACTACTACTACTACTACTACTACTACTGCTACCACTACGACTACTATTACTACTACTACTGCTGCTACTACTACTACTACTACTTCCACTGCCACTGGTACTGCCACTGCTACTGCTACTACTACTACTACTACTACCACTACGACTACTACTACGACTACTACTACTACTACTACTATTACTACTACTCCTGCTACTACTACTACTGCTACTACTACTACTACTACTACTACTACTACTACTTCCACTGCCACTGGTACTGCCACTGCTACTGCTACTGCTACTATTGCTACTGCTACTGCTACTACTGCTACTGCTACTGCTACTACTACTACTACTACTACTCCTCCCATTCCTACTCCTACTCCTACTCCTACTGCTACTGCTACGGCTACGGCTACGGCTACTGCTACGGCTACTGCTACGGCTGCTGCTACGGCTGCTGCTACGGCTGCTGCTCCTGCTCCTGCTCCTGCTCCTGCTGCTGCTGCTGCTACTGCGGCGACGACTACTGCTTCTGCTACTGCTACTATCGCTACTGCTAATACGACAGCTACTACGACGACGACGCTGTCACTGATGCTTGTGTTTTTCTACTACTACTACTACTACTACTGCTACTACTACTGCTCCTGCTCCTGCTACTACTACTACTACTACTACTACCACTACCACTACCACTACCACTACCACTACCACTACTACTACTACTACTACTATCACTGCTACTGCTACACTTGCATCTCGCCTTTGCTGCTGCTTCTGCCGCTACTCATTGGTTGAGATGCCGTCGCGGCCCTGAATTCCGGAACCCCTAAAATCATAAACATTAGCCGTTGCTTCTCTTGAGCTCGTTGTAATGCTGATTTGTGCATTGCGCTTTGGGTGCTTTGGGCTTCAGGCTTTGTGTGTCAAAGAACACCGATCACGAAACCCTACCCCGGCGGTTCGGGGTACCGGGACCCGAAGCCCAAACCCAACGAGTTCTTTTTGTTCCGGATCTCGCCGAGCTGCCGAGAATCTTAACCGTGTGTCGAGAGATGTGGAAGGTTTTTCTTGCTTTCCGCCTGTAGAGAAGTCTTTGCCAACGTTAAAAGTCCCGATGAAACGTGATGAAGGAAACCAACCAGCATAGTCTGGAAGCCCAGCGCCAGTACCACCATCTTCTGCTTTCAATGTTTATCGACCCGATTATACTGATAAGGCTACTGGGCTCTGAAGGACTTTATAGTCTTGGAATGTGGGGCCCGAAACAGTCCGAAGACAGTTGAGGAGTCTGTTATGCTGCGATTGCATGGTTCTTTATGCGCGAATCTAATGATGCAGGATTCCTTTGATGCCTCGATCAGCCCTAAGGCCCTTGAGGAATCAACACCGAGACCTCATACGAACGTTGGGATGTTGCGGTTCCGGACAGGGTGTAGGGCGAAAACCTCCCTCTGGTACTCCCGGCCCCCTTTCCCAGGCCATAGACTGAAGAAAGTCCAGGACTCATCACCTAGCTCATTCTGTAAGTAAAAAGCAGAAGCCCAGACTCGTCATCCCTGAACAAATGCTAAAGCTTCAAACCTCTACGACCATAAAGCTTCCTTCTTGAAGGAAGAGAGAGGCTGGTCGCTGCGAGTCAAGGAGGACTGTTATCGGTGTTGGTGGAGTTTTGACCCAACCTCAATGTTCGAATGTTGGGGCTGTATGGGGCTGTGTCGCTAGTGTCGGTGTGTATCGTGGTGTAGCAACGTCCGCGTTTGTGCCAAATGTCAGGGGTGTATCGGGCTTCATGTTGGTCTCTGACTTCTTCACGGTACGGGTTTGCATTGCTTCACAGTGAGTGTTTTCGTTTTGTCTGACTCTACGTCGTACATATGATAGACTGGAGGAGTTTGCTTCGAGGGCTGAAATTTTTGCGGCTTCGCAGAATGTGCTGTGGTTTGCGTGGCTTGACTCTTCGGTATCTGTCCAGAGTTTGGGTTGAGCTTTCGGCGAGAATCACTTACCATAATAACCTGATAGCGGTGTTGCAGGGCGACGGTGACAGAAGGGGAGGATACTCAGCATTGCCGAGCATTTACGTCGAGCTACTGCTTGAACTGGATCGTTGCTGGGTTCCCGTATCTAAAGCACTAGAAGAAAGCACTAGAAGGCTGCAGAGCCATTCAGCCATGACATCCACCGACACCGCAGCCTACAGCCTGAATTGACACCTCCACGCAAGGCGCAAGGAAGCTTACAAGCCTTGAGGCCCCAAGGAATGGAAGCTTCTTCGGAGGAAGTCAACGACTGGATCCTTGCGGAAGACTATCGCTTCGGCGGTAAGACACGAAGTCGGCTAAGCAGCAAACCAGGCCTCAGGGTGCTACAGCTGTTCAGGCTTTGGATACATAGGTATCGAGGGTCTCGGGATTTGCGAACTAGGATGAGGGATTTTAGGTCTAAGGTTTTGGAATATTGTGTTTGGGGACTCGAGGTCTGGTTTCTAGGGGTTCGGATTTTAAGTAGGACCACAAGCTAGCCTATGAGGGTGTAGCTTCAGGACCCTGGCTGAAAGAGTTGGCAGGTTCGGCACGGCTTGAACTTTGAACCCGAGCAGGGGTGATGTGAGGTAAGAACCCTTTATGCTCCTGCAAGAGTTGATAGCGACCACCCTGCTTCGTGTGGCAGGATTGGGAATAGGAGGTTTCAGGTATCCCCTTCTTAGGCGGAACGTCCAAGCCTTGAAGCTTTCGATCTGCAAGAGTCTCTAACTGCGGGGTCCGGGGTGCAAGTCAGATTGTTTAGATGGAGGGTGGACAAGTTGCATTTCGGGCATGGGGCTCTTGCGGGTGCAGGCGTTTAGGCGCGGATCCGGACTGAGGCTTCAAGCCCTGAAAAACCCCAAAAGACCTGGTAACCATCCTACACCCCCNCCCCCCCCCCCCCCAATGCGAAAAGCAAGAACACTGTTCAAAGCAGCAAACCTCAGCAAACCCTTGACAGCAAACTCAGACGCATTTGGACTTAAACGCCCCGAAGAGTGTTCTGGTAGTGCATAGTCCTCTGATAGTTACAGTACGTTCCAAGAGCTCCAGTAAGGCTGTATACACACAGTTTGCCTCCCTAGGAAAGCCGTTCTAGAGCCGAGCCAGGCAAGCCCATGTTCCAGCTCGATGCCTTCCAGTCCTTTGCCCTCGGGGCGGGCCTGGTCATCGCTATCAACTCGGCGCTTCTGTTGCAAGGCAGGGCATTCATAAATCCTCGACCACCAAGTCGCACAAAAAGAAGGCCTTTCGGATCTAAGGCATCTGATCTGAAGTCGATAGGCGAAGTTTGATCAGGAGGTCTTCGGAGTTCGTGGCGGAGGTTAGGCATTCACACTTCGCCCATCCAGGGGTTTTCGTGCTACTGCGGCCTTAAATCCACGAACCGGATCGAAAGCCGGCCACAAAAGATCCCACAGATTAGGGTCTTGGGTTTAGGGACCCTTAGGGTCAGGGCATTAGAGCGTGGAAGGAGGCCCCATCTGAGGTTTGAGGCTGAGGCTTGCTTTTGGTGTCCAACTTCATTAAGGAGCCCTCGGGGCCCTAAGCCCGAGACGCCCCAAACTCCCTAAAGCCCAAGCCTTGTTGGGGATGCACTCGGCGATTTTGTCAGGCTTAGGGCATGGCATTTGTAGGCTACTGTCAGCACACGGCACGTGGCATCAGCAGAGTTTCATGAATTCCGGAGTTATGGCCACGTGGCCGGCCTTTGGGATTGCAACAAACAAACCCCAAGCTGACAGGACTTTCGTTCGGATGCTTTCGGCCAGGCATTGTAAGCCAGCACCAAAAGGAGTACTGCTTATATGCGGCCCTGTGCTAAACCTTGAGCCGCACCCTGGGGAGGCAATAACCCGCTCTTCTTTGACCGGAGCGAGTTTGAGCAGCAGCTGAAATCGCAGGGACTCAAGGCCCCAGGGACAGGGGAGGAGTGATATTCTGCTCTACCTATCAGGACCTATCCGTAGCCGTAATGCCACCATTCAAGACTGCATCAGGCAAATACGCGGACAGAGACAGCAAAGAGCACCAGGACGACGAGGATGAAGGAAGCAGCAACAACAGCAACGGCAGCAGCAACAACAACAACAACAATACCAACAGCAGCAAAAACAACAAATTCATGGCAGCAACTGATGCTGCTGCCGCTGCCACAGCCGCAGCGAACAGTCGGACGACTACTGCTCGGATGGCTACTACCATCAGTACCGCTCTTGCTGATACGACCAACGCTGCTACTTACTTCTACTGCTACTGCTGCTGCTACTGCTGCTGCTACTGCTGCTGCTACTGCTACTGCTACTGCTACTCCGACTGCGACTGCTCCTGCTCCTGCTCCTGCTCCTGCTGCTGCTCCTACTGCTGCTCNCCCCTCCCCCTCCCCCTCCTCCTCCGCCTCCTGCAGCCCCTCCTCCGCCGCCTCCTCCTCCTCCTCCTGCACCTCCTGCTGCGCCTGCTCCTGCTCCTGCTCCTGCTGCTGCTCCTGCTGCTGCTGCTGCTGCTGCTCCTGCTCCTGCTCCTGCTCCTGCTCCGGCGGCGGTGGTGGTGGCGGTCGTGGTGGCAGTGTCAGAGAGGAAGATGTTGTGAATGATGGCGATGGTCACAAGAGTCAAGATTGTATCAATGCCGTTTTGCTACGGCCATGGCGATGGCAGCGGCACCGGCCAATCATGATGATGATGATGATGCTGATGCTGATGGCAGGTGCAATAGTGTGTTTGAACGAAGATCGGTTGTAGAAACCATGCAGAGTCGGCCCCGAACTAGAAGACCTACACTTAGACTCGACCTTTAAGCCCCAGCATGCCTTTGTACCACGGGGTGAAACAGAAGGGAGCCTTCGAAAACAGTCAAGCCATAATCAATAGGTGTCGGCCTGTTGGTTGTTCGAGTTATCCAGTTATCCATGCAAAGCGTCAGCCATCCGGAATTCGATGGTAAGGTTCCGGCGTCTACGACTTCCACGGCGAGCAAGTGAGGGTTTCGTAGAGTTTTGGGCCGTGGGGGCGGAGCTGTAGCACCCAAACCCGGAACTCGGAAGATCCATCCTTTTGCAGTCGCAACCTGTCATGCGACATGGTTTTCCATTTAGTCCTAAACTCGAGAACTGCACATAAACCCAAATCGGGATTGGAGGCTTCAAAAACCGATAAGCCCTAGCCTGGTGACTCCTCGGCTTGTAACTGCCCTGCACTGTAAACCCTAAATCCGGCTTCGAAAGAAGGCTGACTTGCAGATTCGGGGCTCAGCCGTCGCACGGCTTTGGGGAAGTCAGGCTAGTCAGCACCCCCAGACCTCACATCTTTATAGGTCAGGGGCTTTGTTCGGGGTTAGCGCGGCTGGGATTGAGCAGTTGAACCGTCTTGAAAGTAGGTTTATGAGGTAGAGGAACCCAGAGACTGCAAAAGCCCGGAGCCCAAAGTCCAGACGGATCAGTTTTCCGAGCTTGGACACAGCAGGCACATTTCCCCGCACCTGCAGCCTATCAGATGCCGGAACAGCAAGGTAGACTAGCCGGTGGCTTGTACTTCTCAAATCTGTTCAATGGGCTTCCCTGTTAAACTATGATTGTTACTATACTGAGGGTTGCTTTAAGAATATGGTTGCTATAAGGTTTGGCATTCCAATCATGCAGTATTTAACGGTTTCACCACAGACCTCAAACCGCACAGTGTGACAGCTCGTCATGGCCTAGTGTTCGGGATGTCGGGATGATGTGACTTTCTGTGGTTTGAACCTCCGACTTTGGCCCAGAGCTGAGGGTATCTCAGGGACGCAGGTGCGAGTGCAGGAAGGCAGGCTTGTCGCTGCAAGTTGCCCGTGATGTAACCCTGAAGCCACACCCCGCACACCCTGTGCCCTAAAACCCGGAAAGGCCTTTGTTAATGAATGGAAAAAAGCATCCCTGAGCCTTAACCCCAAACCCAAACAGCCGAGGCCACCTGCTGGGTCCAAGGATCTCAGGAGTGCTCCTATGTTAGGTAAACTTATGCTCAGTACCTGTGATTACTATTGAAGACTCCGGCAACCATGAAAGGCAAGCGTGGAGTCCAAGCTTAGCTTCAGGATCAGTCTTTGTTTGTCGGGGAGTCTGGAGCTCCATGAGGCGCACAACTTTTACCCGTAAGGCTCTAGGAGAGCAGAAAGACACCCCAAAATGAAACCTTTGAATACAGCTGCCGAGGGAGTAATATGCTGTAGGCTCCAGCACGCCGGGCCGAAACCACAGAAGTCTGAAACAAAGCAGAAACTTTAGAACGTCGAAACCTCACTGGCGACCTTTTGAGACGCCGCCAGACTTGCAGAAGTATCATTTCCCATAAATGCGTGAGCAGGGTCCACGGTTTCGGTCCACGGGGGTGGGGAGGGGCCGGTGGGGTATTTTTGTTTTTGAGGGGGGGGAGTTGTGGTTACCGGTTTAGGGTCTGGGGTCCAGGGTGGGTTTAGGGTTTGAGGGCTCAGGCTTTTCGTGTGGCTGGAAGTGCCGTCCACTTCCTGGGGCCATGCTCATTGAACACTCCCAGCAAACCATTCTCCAGGGTTTGAGGCTACCTGTGCTAAACCTCAGCGCTCTGGCGCCCAACCTGCCAATTCAAAGCCCTAAGCCCCTAAACTCTCAGTTTTACGTGAGGATTTTAGGGGCAACAAGCACAAACGCAAGCTTTAGCAAGAGGTCAAGGCTGTGGCAGCCAGAACCCTGCGGACCCTTAACCTCTGCACCCTAACCCCACACGGCAAACCTTAGCCCTGGCAAAGCTGCCAAGTTGGTAGCCTCGAATTTTATTTTCGCGTGCAATGCAAGCTGTAGTACTACTAATTACTAGCCCTATGTCAAGCTTCACCTTCACACTCCAAGGTAACTGGACAGGTAAGCCAAACCTGGGAACCTACGCCAGTTCAGCTGCAACAACAGGGTTCAAGCTTCCAACTTTCTCGCCACCTTGATTGAAGCCTATAAATCTTGAACCTTTGAACCCGTCAAGCCATCAAATCGAAAGCCGTTAGCAACCCCCAAACCCTTAAACGAAGGAGCTGAAGGCAGTTGGGGGCTTACTTTGGAGCTCGGGGTATATGCTAACTGTGGCCCGATGTCCTGCATTGCTTGAAGAACTTTAATTTACATCCGAAACATGTGCTCGAAGTGTCCAAACCCAAATTAGCTAGGATCGATGGCTGGCTGCTGCTAGGGCTTGTGCAACAGCCATAAGACAGAACCGAAGTAATCTCTATTTTCCAGACCTTGAGTCCTTGAGAGCCATGGGCTGCATGCCGACTCGGCAATGAAAGCCACAACCTCGGAGATTCGCCCGTGCGTGAGGGATGGCAGCTCTCTAGACCACTGCACCCCAGGCCCCAAACCCTGAACACAACAGTAAATCCCGATCCTACGCCCAACGGGCTACGTCGATTAAACCCCTAAGTCTTTGCGTATCGCCGTTTGCGATCTAGTTTCCCAGAGACCCGTGCTTGGTTTAAGGGCTTTAACACGTGGACCCTATGATGATGATGCCTGTCGAGGGAAGATGATTTACCAGCCATGCTGGTCTTGGGTGAGACAGCATCGAGCCCCAAACCAGATAGACAAGTGTGTAGGACTGCAAGGTAGGATTCGGTTTCTAGACTGAGGGTTAAGGATCTATAGGGCTTTAGGGTCTCCTGGGATGTAGGGCTTTGGGGCTATGGGCTTTCTGGGACTCAGGGATGTAGGGCTTAGGGATTTATGTCGAGTTTCAGGTTTAGCAGAGAAATGTGTAGTCAAAAAAACTCTGCGGCTAGGGCGCTTTGTCGTTGTGTCATCACCGCTGAAAGCACCAAACTCTTCGTGGTCTTCCTTCAGTACGTAACAGTCCCGTTGCCACATGGCCTTCGCCGCAGAAAGACTGGTTTCAGGTTTGAGGAATCAAGAAGTCGAGGCTCTTTCCGTTCTAGGGTTCAGTGGAGGCGTGGATGAGGTTCCCAGGTCTTACAGCCACTGGTGCTCCCAGCGAGGCGAGACAAACTCCGCTCCTTTCACAGCACATTGAAAACGACAGTTCTGGTTTGGTGACGAGACAGGAACAGCAGCAAAAGGCGTGTCGGGAGTAGGGTTTTCCGACAAGAGGCACATTGAGCCACAGCCACGCAGCGTCGTCTAGTGATGGAAAAGGTGGCGAGCTCAAGAAGCATGTAATCTCATTGACTTCGGATAAATTATGCACTGAACACAGTCCTTTTTTGTGACGGGCCGGAATATTGGGATCCCTATTTTTAGGCGATTATGCTTGCGGGGTAGGTGGTTTAATAAATCACTGGTCTACGGTTACGTTTAGGGGTTAGCTGCAGTAGCTCTGGTTGCTGCCATGGCGGACAGTGGCTCGGTGCAAACTACTTCAGCCACAGCGGCTGCTGGGCGGCAAAATCAACCCTGAGCTCAAAGCCAATGCTTAAGCAGGAAGCCGTGAATCCCCTACTCACTCGAGCCCCAAACCCTCAGCCGTGTATGACCCAAAGCTTGAACCCTATAAGTCCTTTGGAGCAGCATTTGATGTCACCCGCGGGCTTAAGTTCATGGAAGTGCCCCTGCAGCACCATACCTGTCGGGCCGTGCCTAGGTCGTGTTATCATATGAATCCTACACGTCAAATTGCGTCAGTCAGTCTTTTTGTCTGTCTGGTGTCTCACTGTCCAGATGCATAGATCCACCTCGCGCCATCAAGGTAATTTGCCTTGTTGAATCAAGCTATTTATCCATGTGATTACGTATATGTTGATTCGACTGCGCGTGTGTGTGTGTGTGTATTCATCAGGCGTCTTGCTTCATGTGTCAACAGAAAATGAAGTTCGACATGTATACTACCGTACGAGTTTAGGCGATAGCCTGTTTGTTGTTTTGACGTGGGCTTTCGAGCGAGTTTAGGAACCAAAGAGCCGCACGATATTCTGACATGTACTGTATAGGTGTTTCAACAATACGAACTCTTACAAAGCATACTTAGGTCTGTTGCGGGACAGCTTGCATTTGGAATTCTAGGTTGGTCTGAGTTGAGTTGAGCCTAAGGGCCTAAGACCATCCAGTGCCTCAGGATGTTCAAGAAACCATCTATGTTTCAGATTCGGCTTCCCAGTGTGCGGTTTTTGGTCAGGATTACGCAGGGTTCAGGATCCAGGGACTACGACTGGCCCTGGAAGGGGTGTGACCATGGGGGCTCCCCCAACCACCAACTGAATTTGAGTTCTAGGCCACAGACCAAAAAGGAGAAGCCCGAAACACCATTCATTTGAGCTTTGACAGCCCTGGGTTTTGTGCCAAGACGAAACCGGTGGTAGCCGAGACGACCGAAAGGCATTCCGTGTCTCAGCCCTTCAGGTCTTGCATTTTGCGGGCGCTAGACCTGGATTTACGGTTGAATGTTTGGGCGTTTCGGGCGTAGCCTTAAGTCCCAAACCCCGGCAGGGGGCAGTTTCCAACGACACAGGCTTAAAAGCTGCAGGCATCTTTGATCATAATCTAGTGAATCAGTTTGGGTTAGCCTTCCGTCTTCAAGAGTTCAACACTTTCCAGGCTCTGTGAAGCCAGAGAGCCAAGCAGTAGGGGAGTTTTCAGGTGAGGGAATCCTTTGGAAGGTATCCTGCGATTTACTGTGTGTTCCATTGCCCGCTCCTTAGATGACGCATATTCCGCATGGTGTGGAGGAAGCCTACAGTACAAATGAACCAAGGAGGCCAGTACGCACAGTTTCTGTGAGTCTACACACATACATATGGCTCGAATGGCTTGTTTGAATGAAAGGGGTCAATGATGATTCGAAGTAGCTTGGTCTTAGGATGCCGGGACCTCACAGCTCTGGAATAAGACGTTCGGTTACGCCTTCTTCATGTTTAGGGTTGGCTTTAGAATTTGGAGTTCGGGGTTTAGGGCTGAGGGCTTATCATGGTTGGTGGTTTCGGGCCCTAATTGTGCAGTGCAAGGTTTAGGTTGGCGGGATGGTGTTTTACCTTGGGCTCAGCGGATTCTTTTCAAAACTGCTACAACTGCATGTGAGGGAGTCCAGGCGCTGACCCTCGCCCTACAGCATGGCCCGAATCGCTGACAGCGGCTGGCACAATCAGCAGTAGTCCTCCTTCCACGCCTGTGAGGCAGGTTTCTGGCAGCGAGCAGCCTGCAGCAGCCACTGTCCCTGCCGCATCTTGTCGGAACACTGCCTAGATTGAATTGTTGCGCTTCCTGCAGCTTGTAACCATGACCATGACTCTCCTCAGGGTTCTTTCGTTCTCGAAGAACACGGCGAGCCAAAGGTGGCAACGCTCGAACAGAGCAGCAAAAACTCCACGACTAAAGTGGTGGTTCCAAATGCACTTGCGCATTGGGGGAGGGAGGAATGGAGGGAAGCGAGAGGGCGCGCGAGGACCAAACAAAGGGAGACGTATAGAGAAACAGCGACCAAGAGAGAGAGAGAACGACCAAATATAAACAAGCCAAGCATACACGACAGATGGGCACAGCCAAATGCAGCTGGTCAGCTACGGCAGGTTTCCTCAACACCAATAGTATGAAGACAGACAGCGACTGAGGGAAAAAGTAACAGAGACGAGCAAAAGAACGAGGTAAAACATGTGGACGAATTATCTCGCAACGCGCAGTATACACCAGGATTCAGGCCGTCAGTTCTGTCGCAAAGCTACTTACGAGTAATCTCAGAGTTTTCGCGGAGCATGAAGCTGAAGCTCAAGTCTGAGCTTTGGATCATTAGAGTTCACCGGATCGCCCCTCCTCAACCCTGCCAAACAGAGTTCAGGGTTCCCTGGTCACGTTCGAACACTGCACCTCTAAGTCGATACGTCAAAGGGCTCCCTATCCTGCTAATGGTACCTTAAACAACAGGAATCTTGCTTTAGACTACCCCCCTTACGTGCTGAAGTCAGCTTTCTTCCTAAGGGCACAGGCGGCAGCGACACAGCACCGGCACCCGTGACTGCGTACGGGACACGTGGCTTCCTTGTCGGTTTGTGGGTGTCGGATTTGGAGGGGTTAATGTCCTTCAACCCTAAACCCTAAACCCTTCAAGATCGTGGTATGAATGAGAGCCCTCATTTTTCCAATCCCGTTTTGTCACGGGTACAAACGGAAGGAGACCCAGAGTCTCATAGGGACTTTGTTTCTTAAGTCTCTTTGTCGCTAGTTTGAAGTGAGTCGATATGGTGTTCAGGCGCACCGCGCTAGCCCTCAACCCTGTATGTCGGGATGAGGTTGCCTCTTTTTGAAGCCTAGAGCTTTAGGGCTCAGGGTTCAGAGCCCCGCCGGGTGAAGGGTTCGGCCCAAAGCTTGTTGGACTACCATTGCGCTGTAGCTATAGCCTTCCTGGTTGCAAGGGTCCCAGTTGAAGGTGCAGTTGTGGATTCTACGGGCATGGCTGTTTCAGGTTTCATGCCTGTAGTCATGGCAGCAACCAGTAGCACATATATACAGCGCTCCGGTGCACGAGGGTTCAGGGTCTCTAAAGATTAATGTCGGAACTCTTCTAAAACACGTGCACCAGGGATTGAAAGAACTCGGTGAGGAAAGACGCACGGCGCAACGGCTTGGACATGCTTGTGAGGCACAAGCTCCGTCAAGTATCCTCACACCAAAAACAAGCTGAACCCTCAACCATACATTGTGCTTTCACCGAGGACGGTTTCCGAGCTCGTGGAGATCACCAACTGCACCCAGCAGGTGCCGTTAGCCGGCACAGTTTGCGGCTTAAAGCATACTCCCAAAGCCAGAAAGACCGAACCCCGAAGACCCTGAAATACCAAACGGCGACAGATCCATCACGCAAAAAAGGCTTTCCATGTCGATATACAGCGTGAATGCTAACCTGCTAATCATCAGAGAGAGGGTCACTTTCTGTATGATGACAGAGGAGCAGCAACGTCGTGAACCGTCGCTGTGCTCTGTTTTCAGAGCCCAGGCCCGAAACTCTGTAACCTGAACATCCCTGAGCCTTGAAAGGGTTTCCCTACCTGCAGCCTGAAAGGGCTCAGTGTCCACAGGCTGCGCTGGAGGCCTTGAAGGCCTGTGAGTACGACCTGGCGAGGGCCTGCAATAAAATCTTCGCGGCCAGGGAAGCTGCTGGGCAGTGAAGGAATTCGAATTAAGGGTTTACGGATTAAGGTTAATGGTTTGGATGTTAATTGGCTCTCAGGGTTACTGCTGTGAAGGCCTTGACATGGAGTTCAGAGTGGCGGTGCTCACAGGTCCGACGAGGGTTCTACGACCCATGAATTTTGCAGGGTTAGGGGGAAATGAGGGGTCTGGTTCTTTGTGCGTCTCAAGGTCTGCAACAATGGTCTCAAAGTGTGGGCAAGGGAATGCTGCTGCAAGGAGCTAGGAGCCAAAACAGCACTTAAAATCGTCAAGTCATATAGAGGTTGGATGTAGGGTTCATGGCTTAGGCTTAAGCGTTTCGATGTTCAGTGCGCGGGTTCCAGCAAACAGCAAGCTTTGAATGGTCCAACAATGCGACTAAGGAAGCATCGCAAGTTCTGCGGCAGCGCGGTGTGGCTCCCCCAGCTTCTGGGGTTCACGAGAGCCCGGGCTTAGATGCTCTTGACAATGCCTGTCATCTTGTTTCAATAGTTCTTATCGGGCATATCGCGGGCTAGTGCGGATTCTCTTGTGGGCTTGGAGGTCCGGAGCTACGTCGAAGTTTCCCGCCCAAAGCAGTGTAATTACACCAGGGTGTCAACACATTGTTCTCATCATTAGGAGCTCTGGATTGCGCGGGAGGAATTAGAAGGGCTCTTCGACAACTTTACCCGGAGCTTTGAGGGTGGTTAGAAATAGTGCTTTGTGGTTTCATTTCGCTACAATCTACACATTTTCCGGACTTGCAAACGTAGCGCAGAAGCTGTTCCACCTGACTCTGGACAACTTGTCGAGTGGATGAGGGTTTTGTAATCCCCACCGAAGCACTGCGAAGACATCCTACACGGAAGCCGCGCAAACGGCCAAGCACAAATCAATCCACAAGTGACCTGTCCTAAACCTGCTCTACATGTGGATGATCCTCGAAAACGATGGTGGAGCCTGAAATTAGGTGGGACCTACGCTTCGATGAAAAGAGGCAGAATCCAGTTCTACATGGGGTTCGCATGGCCTTGGGTGCGCTGGTGATGTTTGGCCAGTCATCCAATTTCACCTTCAAGATGATCTTCGGAGGTACCAGTATGCGAGCATCAGTGGGTCAGGTTGACGGCATGTCCGAAGACACCTGGTGACTGAAGATGCTGAGCCAGGGAAGCTGATAATAACCATTATTATATGCTTATTCTTTACATGCCAGCCTTCCTGACAGCGAGCAACCCACATGCGCACATCTCTTGCCTTGAGTAGCTTGGCTTCGCCATTTGGGCCGCGGCCTGGGTTTTTCAGCGTTTTGCAAATTTCCAGAAGATGCTTTTCGTACAGAGGAGTGCAAGACGCTCAAGAAGAGCGACGCGACGTTAGGCCTTGTACCATTTGACAACTACTTCTTGTCTTGGTGCCGGTATCCGAACTACTTCGGCGAGTGGTGTGGCTGGGTAGGTCTGGCAATAACTGCCTTCCTCGGCTTGATCATGCGGCCGCGACTGCTATACGATTGCTTAGTGCATTGGACTGGTGCTGGCCCGGCCGAGCATTTCAGCGCCAGGAGAAGGTACGTTGCTTTTTCCGTCTGTCCCTGCCAGGCATAGACACATGCAGGCAGCAGACCCGGGGAGCTTGAATGACAGTCCTGATGGGTTTCAGGGTGAGTCGAGCAGAGACTGCATCACAACTCTGGCTTGGAGATGTTTTGGGTTGACGGGCCGAACTCCGAATGGTGGAGGCAGCCCTCGGACCTGTGGGGTTTAGCTTCGGTATCTGCTGTTTTTGGAGTTTGCATCTACGGTACAGCAGCTTTCGGTTCTTTCAGGGTTGGGTTTTCTCCAGCCTAAACAGCGCCCTCAGACCACAGTTACATTGAACGCGAGAACAACAGAGTTTTGTTACACCGTTTGCCAAGAACCTACACCTACACTAAACCCTGAACCCCAAAAGAAAAGCCGACTACTTGTAGACGAGATCTTCTCGGACCCAGGCTCCCGCGCAGGCGCCGGTCACAACCTTTGTCCCAACGATGGAGCCTTGAGAGAATTGGATCAGACGCCCTGTAGTGACTGTCCGGTATTTGGGTTTCTATACAAGGGTGTCTTGGCGAAGCTTCCAATGGCAAGGGAGTTTAGACCTTTCTTGGGGAGTAGGGCTTAGGAGTTTAGGGTCTGAGTTTAAGAACCATTTTGGACCAGGGTCCCTCTATGCAGTCAGAGTCCTTAACCACCAGAACAGAGACAGTTTTGTCGCCCTTACACTCAGCCTTGAAGCCTACAAGCCTTCAGTCGTAGTTTCCAACTGGCCCACTGATGTCTGTTTTCGGTTGAGAGTATTGTGGCCTTAATGTTGGGACGACTGAAGATTAACATTGGTTTCCTTCTCTGCAGCATGCTGCTTTTAGGGTTTCTAAGTTTTGAACTTTAGGGTTAGGGCCAAGTCTTGGGCTACGGTTCAAGGGTTTAGGGCTGTAGGGTTTGAGGCGTAGGGTGTAGAGTGTACAGCACTCTTCATCCTAATTCGACTTGGGCTTGGTGTGTAGGCAGCAGCCTAAACCCGAACACGCAAGCTCAACTGAGGTTGATACGCTCCAAAAGGTTTGTTGTCGTCGGCCTCCTCCTTTCCAAAGTTGCCGTTGGCTCTAGGGTTCAAGCCCTGCAAACCTGAAATCTACGCGTTGAGCGCCTCCAGCCCTCAACACCTATTAACTTAAGGCAGAGCGAGGTTTAGAGTGGAGGGCAACGGCAGGGATCAGGGCCGACAGTCCTATGTCCGGAAACCCCGTCCTGAAACGCTGAGCCATCCACAGCCTTATGTCTAAACCTGACAAGCTTCAAGCAGCAATCCCTACATGTTAGAGTTCACCCCAAGAACAGGTATCAGAGTTTGAAAGCCGTAGAGTACCAGAATTTAGGATTCAGGGTTTGCGCGGAGGTGTTCAGGAAACGGGTTTGGGGGATCCCAGACCTTCGGACTGCTAGGTCGGTGGTTTCGGCTCTAGGGTTAAGGTTTAGGGTTTGGGGCTTCGGCGGATGCCCACGAATCGGTCAGACAGCGAGGCCATTCCCAAGTGGGTTCGACAGATGAATTTATTTGCCTCAACTGATGCAAAGGAGCTGTTCTGAAGGTCGGCATGTGGAATCACATAACCCGCCACAAGGACGTGATTGGCTGCGCGGACTGCGTTCAATCACTTTTAGAAGCCTCGGTCTAGTCGGTATTGCTGTAGAATGTACTCATGTCAACCCTCGACAGGCCAAACCGGTACAAAGAACACCTTCAAAGCCAGTGAAATTGTGAAAGCTGTTATCCTTCTCCAAGGAGCCGATAGAATCCATCATGGAAGCCCAACACCCTTCGCATGTCACCTGAGGGCACAGGGAGCATTGGACTGCCCAACGTTGCCGCCACGGGCCTGGTACTCAGGCATTCAAGGCTGAGGGATGCCATCATGACCATCACAACGACAATCATCCCACCATTGTAACATTCGCACCATCGTTGCCGTCATCATCATATTGCCATCATCAGCACCATCGTCATCGCCGTCATCGTCATCATCATCACACCATCGTCGTCATCGTCATCGCATCATCGTCATCGTCATTGTAAGCAGTGGCAGTCGTCATCTTCATCGTCACCATCGTCGTCATCATGATCATGATGATGATCATCATCATCATCAGCAGCATCATCGTCATCCCATCGTTGCCATCGATATCACTAAAAGCATCACTATCATCATTGATTCCGTCGTTATCACAATCACCAAAGGCACAACGAGCACTGTCGTCAACGTCATACCATCATCACAAAAAACACCACGTAGCTTTATTTGCTTGTGGTCATCGTCACCAGCGTAACCACCACCGCCACCACCAATAACAACACCACCCTTGATACCCTGCGTTTCGTCATCATGCAGTGTTGCATAGTGTTGGCACTCGTCCTGACCATCATCATGCTGTGCCTCTTGGGCCACTATCGGTAATCTACCGAGCATTTCCATGACGGTGGTCATCATCGTCGTAATCTTCATCATCATGATCGTCAGCAGAGGTTCCTGTTCGTCTTCATCGGCATGTTCAGTGTAGTCATTGCATGTGGTATCACCCGAAAGAAGAGAAAGTTCTCATCATCGCCCCTCCTGCTGTCAGACTCGCTGGAATTCATTGGTGCCCAGACACCGAGTCGAGAGCACGAATAGTCGAAGCAGTGCAGCCAGTTTGAGAGCATCCACGACAAGCCCATGACGACGTCTGTATGTAGCATCCATGCCACCAAGCTACCCACTCTTGCGAGCAACCAGGGCCAGCCCATGGTTAAGTTTATCCCACGCTAGCGGCCATTTTTCCAAGCCGAAGTGGCCAACCAACCTGAAATTATGCAGACTACGGACTTCCCACGGTACGAGTGCCGATACTTCTGCATGCTTGCATCCCACGCCGCCGGCACTAGAAATGAACAGCTTTGTCGAGGATGAAGGCGATATTGTGTGGCGAAGAACTCGATGATGAAGAGGTAATTCACGACGATGTTGGCCATGGTGATGATGATGATCATCATCATCATGATCATGATGATGTGGATAATGACGTGGATGTTGATGTTGATGATGATGAGAAGAAGAAGGAGGAGGCGGAGCAGGGGCAGGGGCAGGAAGGGCATCATGGTCATGCATGGCCGTGGCCATGATCGTGTTCTTGGTTATGCTCAGTGGCCGTGATGATAAGGATGATGATGACGATGATGATGATGGTGATGTTGATGATGTCATGGAGGGCGACGAGGAGAAGGATCTTGACGGTGGTAACGATGTCGTTTCAAGGATGACGGTGATGCTTGTGATGACACCACCACCACCAGCATCCTCATCAATACAGTCGCCGTGGTCATCATCATAATCGTTTTAAGCAGCACTGTACCCAGAAGGTTTCCAGACTCCCATGATATTCAACTCCCGACTCTGATCTGTTTCCTGCCTCTAGGAGTCTCAAAGAATAGATGGGGGGCGGGGGGTGCCAAAGGGAAGGTGCTTCTTTGGGCGACGCTGTGGGTTATTGTTGCAAGAGGAAATTTGGGTCTGAATCCGTTTCCCACAGCCCCCTCCTCAGACTAACATGTAGTTTCCACACCTTTGTCGGTACACCCATCTCCCGAAAGCGCATCAAAGTCGACGGCGCTGATAGTCCGTTTGCAGCTAAGTCGACCTTGAAGAATTGTTGTACAGATAGATGTAAGAGATACCGAGGTAAAGGACATGTTGGTCACATGTCGGCCTCGAAACCTCCGAATAGTAGGGGAGACGTTTCGCACACCAGTACTTGCGGGAAGCTGTTGGGCCGTGGTGTCTTGCTGGGGTCTCCTGGCGGTCTTTGGCTGGTCTGCTGGGGTCTCCTGGTTTCTTGGAGGTCGTCCTGGTCGTCGTGGTGGTCCTGGTGGTCGTCATGGTGGTCGTGGTGCTCTATCCTTTTTGGAGGATCCCCATTGAAAAATTTCTTGGATATTATACCGTACCCGTGTTGTGCTCACTTGGCCTCCCCTGCTCCCCAAACTGCAAACCCAATTTATTTAAAGCTAGCGCATAAGGAAAGCGAGCAGAAGCAGGCTTTCAGGGCTCCAGGTTACAAAAAATTTGCGGCCCAGGCGTTACCGCCCCTCTTTTAGCACCGACGACCGCGAATGCCCCAGGCGGCACCCGTTTTTGTTTCGCTGGAGCAACCTGTTACGTAACACCTGTGCAGCTCTTTCCCTGTAGTAGTAACCTTTAACCATTCCTCATAATCCCCTGTAGGCCGAGGTTGACCTAGAGCTCCCGCTCCCCAGGGAATCGGTGCAAGTAGAACTAAGCCACACGACGCACAACACTTCCTACTAAGAAGCTATACGTCTGTCGGGCTTGAATTCTGGACTTATTCTACCGAAAGCCTGGCGAAGGATAAATTGCCGTGGAGGTGGTTAAGATGGCAGTTTGGATTGAATGACGTAATGACAGTGCTCGGATGGCATGATGTGGTGGTGCTGTTGAGGTGAGGTTGTCTCTAGGCTGCATGGCATCGGTTCTTGTGGTTCACAGGTCAGGGCTAGCGGGAGCCGCCGCACATCGTAAAGGTGGCGCTACCTGTGGTGCCGTGACGATGTCTGCTCGGATTAGCCAAGCATCTCTCCTTGCCATGCGCATGGGGTGCCGCGGCGCCGTGACGATTCGTGTTTCGCAATGACCAGCCCGTCTCGGTGATGCCGGCGTGTCCGCATCAGTAAGCGCGACCGAGATGCAATTAAATTCCAATACATCGGCGTCACATCGAGCTCGAAATGACAACCGTCATTACCGGCGTCTCCGCATCCCGGTAAGCGCGATCCACTGTAAATTGCAATACAGTGTGGCGTCACGTTCTCAGAATGACAATGCTTTCGGAGGAAACATGTTGGTTGCGTCTCTGAATTTGGGGGACGCAGTTTCGCAGTTTTCTTGATTCACGCCTGGATGGGTGGATGAACGAGTGGATGAATGGAAAGATGGATCGAGATGGATGGATGGACGGACGGATGTACGGATAGATAGATGCATGGATGGATAGATGGACGGACGGACGGACGGATGGACGGACGGGTGGATGGGTGGATGGGTGGATGGGTGGATGGGTGGATGGGTGGATGGGTGGATGGATGGATGGATGGATGCATGGATGGATTGGAAGGTATGATGTTGGGTGTTTAGGGTGTGGGGATTGTCAGATTGAAGCTTCCAGCGTTTCAGCGTACAGCAGTCGCCTTATAGCTCGAAAGCCTTGAACCCTCAACTCTATTCCGGGATCTTTGTTGGATGTCAGGCAATGAATTTGCTCTCTGGTTGAAAGGTGGACCTTGCCTAAGCCACTAAAGAGGAGAGCACTCTGCAGCCGTGTTGAACCCTTTGTTTGGACCACGGGATTTGGCAGTATACAAGCCTAGTTTTCGTCGACCGCGAGGTTCAGGGTTGCAGGGTTTTAGGCTTCAGATTTGAGTGCTCAGGCTTACGGGAAGGAAGGATCCTTGACAATCCCATGCACGGAACTAATGGAGTCCTGTGGTGAAATGGGCATCGGGCATTGCTTTATTGCGGCTTCGGTGTAGCATCCAGCGTCGCCCACAACAGGTTGAGGGTCCAGGGATCCGGGTTCCGGAATTCATGTTGACACCTTCAGGTTTTGAAGGTTTGCGTCCATTCCTGCACGGAGCTGGGGCTCTCAGTGTTTCCAGCAAGCCTTATCCCTTCTCTCACTCTTGGCGGTTTTTGGGCAGCATCTCTGAGTAGCTTGGCCCACACCCTTGAAGCAGACTCTGTCTGTTTCGACCCGCGAAAAGTAGAAATCCGATGGCCCGGAAGGCTTGCACTATCCAGGCAAAGTGCTCCAAGTGTGGCTATCAGGTCTAGGACTGGAAGCCTCGATGCGGCCTTAAACCAAGCTGCATAGAAAAGCCTCAGATGGCGAACCCTAGACTCTGACCCGCGACGTGTATAACCCTGTCGCAAAAAGCAGGCATTACGTATTCCGTCGAACCACACAGGCAAGGCCTCACGACAGCGGATTTTGAACGGGGCTTTTCGCTAGGTGCCGGATTGATTCGCCAGGGCATGGTGGTTTTGCGGGTTTCGGGGTGTTGACTTCACTCTTTCGGAGCGCGCTTCTTGGACAGCTAGGGTTGCTATTCCCCCAAACCATCAGTGCGGATGCGAAATCTTGCCAATCCCAAACCTTAGGCCCCCGCCTGAAATTGAGACACACAAAGCAAGACAACCAAGTATCATTATTGCGACCGCCGGCGGCATTATGATCATGAACCTGGTCAAGATGCTTGTTTTCAGCGCAAATAGTTTTGTTCGAGTTGGAAGCGCTGATCGCATGACTCGTGTGAGTGTCAGGAAACGTAGTAACTATCACAGTCAGGTAGCAAAAGCAGCAGGATCACCAGCTGACATTCAAAGTCAGCCTGATGACAGCACTGCTAACTGTAATATTGATTCTAGGGTACGGGATCAGCAAACAGCAGCAAGGCAGATCAGGCAGCTGCCAAGGAACCCATACTACCCGGTAGTACAGGTGCCCTCTGTCGCGAACCTGGCCAGGAACTCCTTAAGTATTTATTTGCTCTCGTCCTTCAGTTGACGCAACCTTCAACCCCTGAGCTTTGCAGCGCCTCTTTGTGGAAAGGCCCCAGCATGAAAGCAACCCCGTCGCCGCCTTTGTCCTCGGTTCGGGTGCCTCTTGGCGGTTAGGCTTCGAGGTGTAGCTTAATTAGGGTTCAGGTTGACGAGAGGAAGTTAAAGGAAGATGTTGGGAGGTGTAGGTGTTCCGCTCCTCTGAGGAGAGCATGATAGCTCAGACCTGAAAACACTAGACACCTGAAGCCCCAATCCGCAACAACCTGAAAGCCAAAGACCCATGCCATGAAAGGAGCTTTGAGATTATGTGGTCTCCTTAACAATTCGAACTCAGTTCTGAATTTGGTGAACGGCAGCGGAATGCTGCAGAAGGAACTCCACTGTTTCACAAGCCCAACGGAAGCTCCCGATGTTTAAGCACATGTTCTTCGGTCTTTAGTTTTTGAGTTCAGGGCTTTGGGGTTTTGGGGGTCCGGTGGTTTTGGGTGCGTGGCCTGTTTTTTTTGGATGGGTTCGGGGTTCATAAGATCTGAACCCAAAACCCGAGGGCTTCAGGGGTCTAGGTTTGATATCTCCTGTCCTCGTTGGCAGTCCTTTGCCGTAACAATTCTTTGCAACCACGCATGAATTGTTGAGCTGGGGGTTAAATTAATCTTAACGCTGCGCCGCCCGCCTCGGCTTGCCGGAGATCAGCACGGTGACAAAATATGAAACAGCAGAGCGGAGGGGGCAGGGGAACCAGGGAGGGGTTGGGGGGGAGGGGGTGGCAGGACAGCAGAAAAAGAGGGTGGGGGAGGGTGGAAAAAGCAGGTACAATCAAGGAGGGCCCGGCGGGGGGGTGGGAAATGAACGCAAAAACGGGTGGCCTGAGTAACCCCCAAAACGCCTGGGTCTGCGGCCTCGGCGGATAGTGTTATTTGGTTGTTCCGATGTTTGTGTATCTGTTGGGCTGCATGGGCATGCTGTCGGGCTTCTCAAGGATGAGATTACGGTTTGTTGTGGGCTTTCCGGTTTCGGCGTCTTTTCGCTTGGTGTGCGGGGCCCAAGCCCTATATTGCAAGCCCCAATCGGAAAGTCCTGAACCATCCACTCCGTACAGTAGACCCTAATTAGGCCTAATTTGCAAGAAGGAACGAGCAACTTCAGCTGCACATGGCTCGAGCTTACATCACCTCAATCTCCAGGCAGTAGCACTGACTCACCGTCGACTCTATCCAACGGCTATTTGCATGGTTTAATAAGCGATACGGGATCCAGGCAACTTGACTTAAGTGATCTTTATGAGGGTTTATGGTGCATAATCACATAAACTGCTCTCCTGATTATGATAGCTTAACAAACAAGCCCAGAAGCCCTAAGCTCCTGAATCCTCCATCTTCTCCTTGACACCTAAAGTTCAGCTCTAAGTTCTTAAACGGACGCCGGTGCGGCTAAAAAACCTTCAAGCCTTAACTGCCTCAGCCCCAAAATTCCACAGGCTATATGGTGAGTGAAGATTCCAGGGTTGATTCTACTGTGTTAGGCTTGGCTTGCAGGTGTGCACGGGGTTCACAAGTACCAACCTTGCCGAAAGAACCCCATGCCATAGGATGTCCAGAACTCCAACGCGCAAAGCCCCAGATCCAAACTTTAGCTACAGCTCCGAAAAGTATCAACAAGAACAGTTGTGCTCAGCGTTCAGATTTAGTGTTTTGGCCCGAATGGTTTAGCTAGCTGTAGTTATATTCGTATATATTTGCGTTTGTATCTGTATATGTGAATATACAGTATACAGATACATATATATATATGTACACAGATATACAGCTATACAGACATACATACATACATGCATGAACATAAACAACTAAATCAATTTAAAAAGTAAGTATGTATATATGTACACACGCTGTGTACGTATGTTAATTTTGTAAACTTGCAGACCAAGCACCGATCGATGAACAACATCTGAACAACTGGAAGTGCTTGCTCTGGAGAATTTTGTAGGTTCCACGGCTAAAGGATTAGGCCGTCCCATCGGTCATGTGAGATGATACTCTTCGGTTGTCGTTTGGGCTTCATTGTGCCTTAGTTGGCAGAGACGAATCTGGCAGACCTTTAATTAGTGGTCAGGGTACCCAGAAACTCCAACATTTGAGCCCAAACAATCCCTGAAAGGCATTGAACCAATGCCCAAATTCTGGATCACTGCAGCGCGTAGGCTTTGGGACCGAACACTTCCAAACATCCGGAGCTGCGGCAGGTGTCGGTTGCCTCTCGGGCATTGTCGTCGGCCTTTGTGCAACCCTCTTTTGAGCCGGCGGATGTGGAGGCCTCGAACTGAGTATATCCACTAGATTTCGCACTGTTACAAGTTTTTTTGGACTGAGCTTTGCACTAAGAATCTGATTGACCCTCTCTTTTACGTCCCTGCTGACCGTGATTAGGCAACAGGGATGCACGCAGCGCTTCCGAGCAATGTGATGATGTTAGATTGGCGTAGTACTGCCTGGAGAAGCCAAGGCTGACTGCAAGCTTCCGAATGTGAGCCGGCCTGCTGCAACGTGGCATGTGCGTGCGGCAGGAAACGACCATTCCGATTAGAGAACAAGCATCCTTGTTACACAAGCAGAACCCAGATCGAGAGAGGTTTTGTGCGATAGTCGCAGAAGCAGCACCGGAAGTAGTTGCCCTAAGTACTCGGTGCGAACAGCACGTGCAGTGTCACAGCCACGCATGTCCAGGGGGGTACTTAATCGGGATGATGTCAAGATCGATGATGCTGTAAAACCTTCGGCAAGATACCGGTCAGCTTGCGTGGTGGCAGTCCCCGAGGTTTTGCTTCAGCTTCTTATCTCAAGACCTGCAAAAAGCGATTTGACGGTAGCCCATTCTCGCTGCCATGGCATTTTTGGTGCTGCTAGGTCTCCTTGCATTTGCAAGTGCCGAGGACATGAACAGCGCATTAAACACCGATAACGAGTGCTTCGGCGATGGAGCCTGTGCTTTCAATGCGCTGCAGGTTCATGCCATGCAGAGCTTTGATGAGCAGTTGATTGAGGTGAGCAGGGATGGTCAACATCAGTGTGTGTTTGTGTATGTGCATAAATGCGCGAATGCATGTATGTGTGCATGTATGTAACTGTGAAAGTATGAACGCACACGGACGTATGTACGGCTAATGCATATGTATACATTATATATATATATATATATTGATTGTATCTCTGTCTCTGTCTCTTTAGCAAGGCGAGGAACATGTAAGTTTTCAGTGAACAGGTGGACGAAAGCACTGTTGACCAATTCTCGGTCTACTGGGTGAATGGCAACCCCGGCTACAACTGCGATCAGGTTTGTGCCACGAGGCAGCTTCAGGGCCAGCGCATGGCTTGCGATGCTCGTGCTTTCGGCTTGACCCCTGATGCTGCCGGAATTATGAAGGCAGCGCAATCAGCAGGAACACGCTGTGCAGCGACTTGGGCAAACAATGGTGCCTATGGCCACACTTTTGACAATGTGCCGGCCATTTGCATGGAGTCCAAGTGTGGCGTGGATCCTCACGGTCTCTGCGCTTACAGTCCGAAAAATGCTGCGACTTGCGCAGGATCCGTACCCAAAGGCTATGGACGAATCTGCCCTTGCAATGTGGGCGCCAACTCAGCACCATCACCGCCAGCACCTCAGCAGCCGCAGTACACGCTCCCCTCGCCTGGGCCGCATCCATCGCAGTATATGCCCCCAGCGCCAGCGCCTCACCAGCCACAGTACACACCACCTACACCAGCACCCGCGCCTGTGAAACCGGCAGGGAAATGCATCACCAAGACAGATGTGAGTTGCACTATGAAAAGTTGCAGCAAAAAGATGGGTCCGACCGAGTGCAAGTACAAGGATGGCAGCTGGATCCACAAACGGTGCTCGTGCAAAAAAGGCTATTGTCTGCAAAAGGACAGGTGTGTGAGATCTAGTTAGGCGCACACTTCCTGGCACGGCCAGAAGCAGCTGTGCTCAGGCAGTTCACAGTTCTTCGGCGAAAGCCTTCGAAAAACGGATTGATTTCACAATGAATGCCACCGCTTGTGTTCGCACAGGAGACGTTCCGGCTTCTCCTGCTGCTTGCTTGAGAGCGAAAGTGGCTGGACAAGGGTTCCCATATTTAGAAAGACCAGAAGGTGTAATTGACGGCTCCAGTGCTGCCTCGTCTGGTTTACTGCAAGCTCCCAGGAACCTGCTGGAGCACCTGTTGTTGTGAAAGGCCCAAACTCCCGCAACCTCAGATTCCGACCTTTTCAGTGAGTCTCAGCAGCATTGACAATTCAATCTCCCAAATCCGGAATCCTAATTCTTGTGAGGTTACGTCTGAGTCTTAAGACCCTCAGCGCTTAAAAGCCTTCGATCTCAAGACACACGGCTCTGATGCTATCCGTAGCTCGTTGTAATAAGCGCAGGAAAAGACTCTCCTCTTGAGGCTCGTGGGCCTTCAGGTCGAAGGCTGAGGTTCAGAAGCAAGCTCAATGATGTAATTTCTAAAGCCTCAAAGCCTGGAACCTGTCTCTGTACCCCTCGAACTTTGAGGCCGTGAAGTGAATGCTCGCTACCACCAGCTTCCCAGCGTCGACTGGGAAGTTCATGCTCTGAGGGGCGTTGTAGCTAGGACTGATAAATTTTAAGGTTTAGGGTTTCCTACCTACTGGATTCCAGGTGTCAGGGCTCCCCGACGGTCTCCGTGGCTTTAAACTCCAAAGACAGAGAATTTTGTGGCTCTGAGCAAGTCTGAAGTCCCCTAGTTTAGGACTCAGAGTCTCATAGGATTTATGACAAGGGTGGATTCAGGGTGATTAGGGGTTCAGGGTGTCATCCCTCTTGTGGGAGCTATGGCTGCGCGTCTGCCTGAAGGGCTGCCTCCACACGCCACGACACTGGTGTTCCACAGCAGTAGGTCGGGCTGGGTTCGGGGGCCACTGAAGGTTTAATGAAGGTTGTTGCGACGCTTTGGTGCCACTTTGTGCAAGATGTAAAATGTTTCGAGGGCTACGTATCCTGTCATATGTCCAGTCCGGCCGGGTCTGAACTTTATTTACTGCCCCAATTGTCAAAGTTTCTTCCGGCCCTGCAATGTCGTTTTTGCGGAAATGCGATATGCTTCCATCTACATCTACTACTACTGCCACTACTGCGTCTGCTACTGCTGCTACGAACGACGACACTCGTACTACTACTACTACTACTCCTCCTACTACTCCTGCTGCTGCTGCTGCGACTACTTCTACTTGCTATATACTACTTACTAGTTACTAGCTACTACCTACTACCTACTACTTACTACTTGCTACTTACTACTCACTTACCACTACATACTACATACTACATACTACATACTCCATACTGCATACTACATACTACAACTACTACTACTACTTCTTCTTCTGCTACTACTACTACTACTGCTACTAATACTGCTGCTGCTGCTGCTGGTGCTGCTGCTGCTACTGCTACTGCTACCACTAAGACTACGACTGCGACTACTACTACGACTACTACTACTACTACTGCTACTGCTACTGCTACTGCTACTGCAACTGCTGCTACTACGACGAGTACTACTACGACGACTACTACTACGGCTGCTGCTACTACTAGTACTACTACCACTACGACTACGACGACTACTCCTACTACTACTACTACGACTACTACTGCTACTACTACTACTGCGACTACTACTACGACTACTACTACTGCTGCTGCTACTGCTACTGCTACTACTGCGACGATTACTACTACCACTACTACTACTACAACAACTACTACAACTACTACTACTACTACTGCTAGTACTACAACTACGACTATTAACTACCTATACTACCACTACTACTACTACTACTACTACTACTGCTATCACTGCTACTGCTACTGCTACTGCTACTACGACGACTACTACTACTACTACTACGGCTGCTGTTACTACTAGTACTACTACCACTACTACTACTACTACTACTACTACTACTACTACGACTACTACTGCTACTACTATCTCGACTACTGCTACTGCTGCTGCTGCTACTGCTGCTGCTACTGCTACTGCTACTGCTACTACTACTGCTACTACTCCTACTCCTACTTCTACTCCTACTCCTACTACTACTACTACTACTACTACTACTACTACTACTACTACTACTCCTACTACTCCTACTACTACTACTACTACTTCTACTTTACATCTACTACTCCTACTACTACGACTACTACTACTACTACTACTAGTGCTGCTGCTACTACTACTACTACTCCTACTTCTACTTCCGCTCCGGCTCCTGATCCTGCTTCTACTCCTCCTACTCCTACTCCTGATCCCCCTCCTTCTCCTACTCCTCGTGCTGCTCCTCCTGCTCCTGCTCCTGCTCCTGCTGCTGCTGCTGCTGCTGCTAGTACTAGTACAACCAAAAGACGAGGACAACTACTGTTGCCGCTGTTTTGCTACAAGAGCGTCACGATTTTGTCCATGTGGTTTCTCTATGGGTGAGAACACTGCCATAGAGCGAGATAAGTTCGCCGTGACAGGAAGATGCTTTACTCCGAGTTCATGGCTCATCTTTTGCGCCTCGGCAGCGTTTCGTGCAGGCCTACCTCAGGCACTTCATATTAAAAGGCAGCAGTTCGTTTGCGAACAAGTAAACAGACATTTTACCACCCATTCATGTGTCCATCTTTCTGCCTCAGTATGCAGCGTAGGACTCGTGAGACAACAGCATGCGCACCTAGACATACGTACACGGTTGCTGTTGTCTCAGTACCTCGGCATAAGATTTCAGTGGTCCTTTTTAGGTTGCACGCATGCTCCATTATGTTTTGTGCGCATGCACGCGCGTGTGCATATGTCTCTCTCTCTCCCTCTGTCTCTCTGTATACATATATATATATATAGCTCACGCCCCCCCCACCCATGATCCACCGGAACCTGCTTTTCGAAAGCAATGGATCATGGGAGGTGGGCAACCTCCGATGCGAAAACATCGACAGGGAAGTTTAAAGGGGTTTTAAGGACTTCGAACTTTACGCAAAACACTGGCAGGGATCAAATTTCTCCAAAATTCCCAAAATCTGAGCAACTATGGCCCCCGCACTTCCCATGGATGCCAGGATTTTAAGAATTTTGAGGAAAATTGATCCCTGCGAGTGTTTTCGCATTTCGGGCTTCAGAAACTTTGGGGAAAGTTGAGCCTGGCAGCATTTTCGCAACATCGGATGCGAAAACATCGACAGGGATCAAATTTCCCCTAAATTCCTGAAGCTTGAAATGCGAAAACATTGGCAGGGATCAAATTTCCCCAAAATTCCAAAAATCTGAGCAACTATGGCCCCCGCACTTCCCATAGATGCCAGGATTTTAGAAATTTTGGGGAAATTTGATCCNCCCTGCCAGTGTTTTCGCATTTCGGGCTTCAGAAACTTTGGGGAAATTTGAGCCTGGCAGCATTTTCGCAACATCGGATGCGAAATCATCGACAGGGATCAAATTTCCCCAAAATTTCACGCCCCCTCACTCCAGGATTTTAGGAATTTCTGGGAAATTTGATCCTTTTCGCATTTCAAGCTTTAGAAATTTTGGGGAAATTTGAGCCTGGCAACATTTTAGCAACCTCGGATGCGAAAACATCGACAGGGATCGACTTTCTCCAAGATTCCTGAAGCCTGAAATGCAAAAAGTAATAGAGGAAAGGAGTGCCATGTGCTATTCCAACCTGTTCGTGTCTGTGGATGCTTTAGACCGTGGTGGGGACGTGGCTCTCTTGCTTTCTTCTCAATGTTGAGAGACATCGGATCTAGCCAGCAGATAAGCTTATAAGCTCCGCTATCTCAGATTGCAAGGTAAATGGCTCTTTCGGGCTGTATTACATAAGTAAGTGAGCC